>JAPTHL010000053.1:7500-11399 GCA_028455855.1 Meloe dianella | reverse complement strand
TCTATAAGTAAAACATATGGAACTTCTGAACAACATCTCTCTGAACTTCTATAAGTAAAACATATGGAACTTCTGAACAACGTCTCTCTGAACTTCTATAAGTAAAACATATGGAACTTCTGAACAACGTCTCTCTGAACTTCTATAAGTAAAACATATGGAACTTCTGAACAACATCTCTCTGAACTTCTATAAGTAAAACATATGGAACTTCTGAACAACGTCTCTCTGAACTTCTATAAGTAAAACATATGGAACTTCTGAACAACGTCTCTCTGAACTTCTATAAGTAAAACATATGGAACTTCTGAACAACGTCTCTCTGAACTTCTATAAGTAAAACATATGGAACTTCTGAACAACATCTCTCTGAACTTCTATAAGTAAAACATATGGAACTTCTGAACAACGTCTCTCTGAACTTCCATAAGTGGAACGTATGACAAATGAAAAACAGACAGAGGGTCGATAAGCAATGCAAATGCAACGTCCCGCATTCAGTAGGTGGAAATGTGAACGAAAAAGCCGACAATTTCATCGTCAAGTATTCCACCATTGTAATCTAGAAACTTCTGAGCGTCAAGACGGTCGAAAACTGCAGAAAAGTGAACAACAATCCCAGAAATATCGGGAATTGTGAGATCTAGACTTCCAAAAAAAGATCATCACTTTTGCAATTCCAAGCAACTATGGTCTCCATACCCTACCCTACCCTACCCTACCCTACCCTAGCCCTAGCCCCAGCCCCAGCCCCAGCCCCAGCCCCAGCCCCAGCCCCAGCCCCAGCCCCAGCCCAGCCCAGCCCAGCCCAGCCCAGCCCAGCCCAGCCCAGCCCAGCCCAGCCCAGCCCAGCCAAAGCCAAAGCCAATGCCAATGGCAATGTCGAAGTTAACGACGTAAATTCTTCAACTTAAAGTCGCAAAATTTACGTTCAAAAATGGAACTTCAAAACATGCAAAATGGAACTTCAAAACATGCAAAATGGAACTTCAAAACATGCAAAATGGAACTTCAAAATGTTTCCTGAAAAATGTATATTCATATTGTATTTTTATAATAATATAGATATAATATATAATAGTAAATGTTGTAGGTATGAACCCATTATATACCTCCAACAGTTTACCATCTTTCGTTCACTATATTCCAAAATTTTGGCTTTATCTTTTGCATTTAAAATGCTCTGTTTCTGATTTGCAAGCATTCAAATCTCTCGAAAGTGGAGTCGGATTAATTCTCCATTCATCTTTCGATGTTATAAATATATAAATACATATATATATTTATTTACTTTTCTGACATTGTCTTTCGTTGTAGGTGTGGAATAAATCGACACCTACAACCTTCATTCAAACCTGTTAATCATTTGCCCCTCAGAGATATACATTCATATATCCATTAGAAGTCTTGTTGTTGGTGTAGAATAAATCTACACCTACAACCAAATTATTCATCATCTCTGGGAGTATAAGTGGAGCCGTGCCTCCACTTTTTTACAATACAAGTATAGGTAAGTGGAGCAGTTTACCCACTTTTTTACTATACAAGTATTGTATATCGTTTATGGTTTTCACTGCTAGGACTCAGTTATATTTTACTATACAAATATAGTATTCGTTTATGGTTTTATTAACTGTGCTTGACCAGTTACTGAGGACACAAATAACATTTGCACCCTCTATTTTTTACAATACAAGTATAGGTAAGTGGAGCAGTTTGCCACTTTTTTACTATACAAGTATTGTATATCGTTTATGGTTTTCACTGCTAGGACTCAGTTATATTTTACTATACAAATATAGTATTCGTTTATGGTTTTATTAACTGTGCTTGGCCAGTTATTGAGGGCACAAATAGCATTTGCACCCTCTATTTTTTACTATACAAGTATAGGTAAGTGGAGCAGTTTGCCCACTTTTTTACTATACAAATATAGTATATCGTTTATGGTTTTATTAACTGCTGGGCTCAGTTATTGAGGGCACAAATAACATTTGCACCCTCTATTTTTTGGTCAGTATTTCTTTCGTCAAGGAGATAAAGCTAAAGTCGCTCTCCTTGATCGAGGTATCTAACTCCCACCCCACTACATCATTATTATATAATGTAAAACCGCGACTAGGCATGACCAATACAATGTAGAGGACAGAGGTCTAGTATGGGTATGTAGTGTTAGGTATACAGACAAACCTACCTAACAGGATATGAGAGCTGTTTCCCTGTCCTGGTCAGTCGATACTGCCCATATACCCTTCTTGGCCTACCCCGTCATAGCTACCAACTACCCATCATTTGTCTACACAATAAAGCGTCCCCTATTGCAATCCAAAATCATAGGCAGCGTCACTATGACACTATAGAGAAACTATAGATTTTTAAAAGCCTCCACAACAATACTCTATTACTACTGATAAGCGCTATATAATAATAGAGCACATCGTATTGAACTTTTGTTTTTCTATATATAGCAATATGTATATGATGACCACTGACCGTAATCACCAATGCATATATACTTATATACAGTGTATAGTAAGGTCTTATTTATTTTTATCAGAAATTATATGACTACACAATAAAGTCTATTCATATAATTATCTGGGTAGCTCGTTAACGGAAGATCTCACTAAGATCTTCCAACGAATCCCCAAGCTAAGGGTTGAGTCTCAACAGATCGCAGCGTGGAAACTGCTCTACCGAGAACAACACCCTGCCAGGTACGTAAGTCGTGTACAAACAATTCCAAGTCTCGACATCGAAATTATGTGAACCCATGATTATCCGTCAGGAGATCCAGCTGAACATAACAAAATAAATCTTGCCGTCAGCTGATGATCTCAGACGGTAACTGGGCTCGTTCGACGAGTAACACGAGGTTAAACGCCTAATAAAGTTTAATTATTTTGAGCCTTTCGACTCACGAGACTCTTCAAGATATCGTTGCCCAATATCTTTGTCTAGACAGGATACGGCCTTAGAGGCGTTCAGGCATAATCCCACGGATGGTAGCTTCGCACCATCGCCCGCTCGAGCGAGTGCGTGAACCAAATGTCCGAACCTGCGGTTCCTCTCGTACTGAGCAGGATTACTATCGCAACGACTAGTCATCAGTAGGGTAAAACTAACCTGTCTCACGACGGTCTAAACCCAGCTCACGTTCCCTATTGGCGGGTGAACTAGTTGGCGCACAGCCGGAGATCCGGCTAAGGTCGGTATAATATTGATTCATATGTAAACCGTCCCATATATAATATAAATCAGCAGCCGGTTGTTTTACTGCATAAATGATTATGAATTCTAAACGGTCAATACACAATATGGAATATATTTGTGTGCATGTTTGTATAAAAAACAATAATCTCTTTGCATTTCTTGTAATGCTCATGTCGCCGACTATTTCTTTGATGGACTATCATCTACTTTCCATTTCTGAAAATCAAATGACGTAGAGTACAATAGATTCCAGGTTCGTTAGAATTGTTTTTTCCGTTGTATAGCTCAGGATTGATTACCATAATGTCAGCAGGGATAATCTTAAGAAATTCAATCAATTTTTGATATTGAGTCATATGAAGGAGGTCTATATACGTTGTTAATAAATCTGTTCCATCGATTTGAAATGTACCAAAAGTTTTCTACTTATCCTTCTACCATTCTGACTGATAACATAAAATCCAATATATTTTCGTCATTGATAGACATTGAAAGTGTGCTTATGATTTAAAAGAATTATTTTGCGATTAACTTCATGATAATTTTTAACAGAAATTTCTTTTGACGGACGCCTATGAACTAACAAAAATTGAATCAGTATAGAAATCTATTGATTCCAATTATGTGAATGTGCCATATTAAAAAATTTATTGATCGATTTATTTTAAAAGTTGCACCTTAATTTT
>JAPTHL010000053.1:0-2500 GCA_028455855.1 Meloe dianella | reverse complement strand
AATTTTCATATGTAAGGAATTCAAGTATGCTTCCGTATGACTTAGCAGGGTCGCCGCCTGAGGTACATTATTCGCTATTAGCATTATGTCATCAGCGAAGGCAAGCGAGGAGACGCTAGCCAGCTCTCCTATCCTATATCCCGGAAGGCTCTCCAGCTCTTGCAGAAGAGGTTCAAAAACTGCATTAAAAACTAGGGGTGAGAGGGGATCGCCTTGTTTCACACCCCGCTGGAGTCGCATGGGTACTTCCACTGTACCCTGCTTTATGACTGTGTGCATATCCTTATATGAATCTTCCACAAGTCGTACCACTGACTCTGGAAGACCCTTTCTTCGTAGTGCCCACCCCACGCTTGAATGGGGTATTGTGTCAAAGGCCTTAGACACGTCCAGCTGCACTACGACCAGTTCGTTCTTATTGCTCTTTGAGTGCCGCAGCAACTCATTAAGGATATGCACGTTGTTGAAGCACCCCGATTCTGATACGAACCCTTTTTGTCGGGGTGTGAACCGCACATGCTCTCTCAATTTCCCGTCGATTACTCCCCAGTATAATCGACAGAGAATAGAGCTTATTGTTATTGGTCTATAGTTCTCTACTCTCGAGGGATCCTTACCCTCCTTGAGCAGTAGAGAAGTGCGGTTCATCCTCCATTGTGTTGGTTGCCTACCACAACACATTAAAAAGTTAAACAATAGATGGAGGACTTCGCTGACTGCCCAGTGAGTTAGTTGTCCTTTTCTCAACCCATCTGGGCCAGCAGCTGTATCACGTTTGATACGGGAGAGTCTGTTTTTCACTTCCTGGACGGTCACAGGAGTGAAAATTGTGTTAATGTCAGTTACTTCACAGATCTCTCCTGCGTGAGGAAGTTGTACTGCCGGATTTTTACCCCATAAACTTGTGTACAACTTCTCAATATCATCTTTATCTAATTGATGAGTGGATCCCTCTATCCACTCTATGTTATTTCTCACGCAATGAGCAAGGCGAGCTGGATTTGCTTTAAAAAGATCCTGTGAGCGCGCATAGATAAACCGCCGACGGCTACGCTTTATCTTTTGCGCTCTATTTCTTTGCCCTGTTGGTTCTGCTTGATTACCACCGGCATTTAGGTAATCTAGTACACGCTGATAGACATAGTCTATATGAGCTGGCGGGATTTTGCCATTTAGCTCCAGCGTGTACTGTAGGGCTTGTTGCAACAGCTGGAAGGTTGCTAGCGTCTCCTGAGACATGACCTTATTGGGAATTCCTTTGGCCAGGACTGCTTTTATTGTCTCATTTCTCCACAGGGTATCGTCAGTGGAGTCGGAGACGCTTATATCATGTATCCGAATTTCCGGGATCTCAGGCAGCCTCCCCAGGGGCCCCTCGGAAATCGGATCGGCAGGCAGAGTATGTGACGGGCACCCGTGAGTCTCAGGGAACTGGAACTCAATCGGGACATACTCCGCTTCATCATTATTTGTTCCCCCTGGGAGTCGCCCCTGCCTACAACAGGCTCCTCCTCAGGCACAGACTGGGCCACACGAACCTTCCCCAACAGTTCGTCCCTGAGTCTGCGGTATGATGGAGTGGCTCTCTATCTCTTATTTGTTTAGCTGTCTTGCCTGGTAGGTGCTCCATCATACATTTTGCTATGCATCTCTCGTCCCGCAGTGATACCTCTAATTCTAACATTTTATTTATATCGTCCTCCGAGAAAGTCCTACCTACTATTCTCGAAGGCCCTTGGGATGCCTCCACTACATCCCTTTGTACTGCGGCAGCCCTAGCTTCATTTCGGACGAGAGGATGCTTGTGACGTTCGTGGGTAGCCAATCCACGCCTGCTTACGAATACTTCCCCACACACTCCGCAGGACACGCCATTTTCTGGTGGAGGTGCGGGATGCCCAGTGCACTTGGGCATGTGACACTGAGCGGCATGCTTTGAACTATATAACTTATTGCAGTTCGTGCACTTGAACAAGAGTTCCATATTTCTATGGAACTCCCTTGCATGCTTTGCCTCATCATTTAGGCTCAGTGCCATAAAGTTACCTTTCGCGGTGCTGAGACACACACCGCATGCCCGATTACTGAAAGGCAACTTTATTATAAATTGGTCCGAGTTTGACGCGGGTTCCTCTTCCGCCCCAGCAGCGGAAACGTCATTATTATTGGCCCCCTGATGGTTCTGTGAGGTTTCGGGGCCTTGTCCCTCACAGCCGAGGCTTGACTACGAGTAACTGGACCAATTTATTTATGCAGTGAGAGCGTGGGCTGGTATCCCTTTTGCTCCCACTGACGCCCCTGCCGATTAGCTGACTGACCCGAAGGACAGCCACCCAACTCTCGCCACGAGGAGGCTCGACATAGGACGGTTTACCACAAGCAGCGCACACACACAGTGAAATGCCGCCTGCGGCTTGAGAGTCATAGTTACTCCCGCCGTTTACCCGCGCTTGCTTGAATTTCTTCACGTTGACATTCAGAGCACTGGGCAGAAATCACA
>JAPTHL010000052.1:47500-62004 GCA_028455855.1 Meloe dianella | reverse complement strand
TCTCTCTGAACTTCTATAAGTAAAACATATGGAACTTCTGAACAACATCTCTCTGAACTTCTATAAGTAAAACATATGGAACTTCTGAACAACATCTCTCTGAACTTCTATAAGTAAAACATATGGAACTTCTGAACAACGTCTCTCTGAACTTCTATAAGTAAAACATATGGAACTTCTGAACAACGTCTCTCTGAACTTCTATAAGTAAAACATATGGAACTTCTGAACAACGTCTCTCTGAACTTCTATAAGTAAAACATATGGAACTTCTGAACAACATCTCTCTGAACTTCTATAAGTGAAACATATGGAACTTCTGAACAACGTCTCTCTGAACTTCTATAAGTAAAACATATGGAACTTCTGAACAACATCTCTCTGAACTTCTATAAGTAAAACATATGGAACTTCTGAACAACGTCTCTCTGAACTTCTATAAGTAAAACATATGGAACTTCTGAACAACATCTCTCTGAACTTCTATAAGTAAAACATATGGAACTTCTGAACAACATCTCTCTGAACTTCTATAAGTAAAACATATGGAACTTCTGAACAACGTCTCTCTGAACTTCTATAAGTAAAACATATGGAACTTCTGAACAACATCTCTCTGAACTTCTATAAGTAAAACATATGGAACTTCTGAACAACGTCTCTCTGAACTTCTATAAGTAAAACATATGGAACTTCTGAACAACATCTCTCTGAACTTCTATAAGTAAAACATATGGAACTTCTGAACAACGTCTCTCTGAACTTCTATAAGTAAAACATATGGAACTTCTGAACAACATCTCTCTGAACTTCTATAAGTAAAACATATGGAACTTCTGAACAACATCTCTCTGAACTTCTATAAGTAAAACATATGGAACTTCTGAACAACGTCTCTCTGAACTTCTATAAGTAAAACATATGGAACTTCTGAACAACGTCTCTCTGAACTTCTATAAGTAAAACATATGGAACTTCTGAACAACATCTCTCTGAACTTCTATAAGTAAAACATATGGAACTTCTGAACAACGTCTCTCTGAACTTCTATAAGTAAAACATATGGAACTTCTGAACAACGTCTCTCTGAACTTCTATAAGTAAAACATATGGAACTTCTGAACAACGTCTCTCTGAACTTCTATAAGTAAAACATATGGAACTTCTGAACAACATCTCTCTGAACTTCTATAAGTAAAACATATGGAACTTCTGAACAACGTCTCTCTGAACTTCTATAAGTAAAACATATGGAACTTCTGAACAACGTCTCTCTGAACTTCTATAAGTAAAACATATGGAACTTCTGAACAACATCTCTCTGAACTTCTATAAGTAAAACATATGGAACTTCTGAACAACGTCTCTCTGAACTTCTATAAGTAAAACATATGGAACTTCTGAACAACATCTCGCTGAACTTCTATAAGTAAAACATATGGAACTTCTGAACAACATCTCGCTGAACTTCTATAAGTAAAACATATGGAACTTCTGAAGCAACGTCTCTGAACTTCTATAAGTAAAACATATGGAACTTCTGAACAACATCTCTCTGAACTTCTATAAGTAAAACATATGGAACTTCGTAACAACGTCTCTCTGAACTTCTATAAGTAAAACATATGGAACTTCTGAACAACGTCTCTCTGAACTTCTATAAGTAAAACATATGGAACTTCTGACGAATCTCTCTGAACTTCTATAAGTAAAACATATGGAACTTCTGAACAACGTTCTCTGAACTTCTATAAGTAAAACATATCGAACTTCTGAACAACATCTCTCTGAACTTCTATAAGTAAAACATATGGAACTTCTGAACAACATCTCGCTGAACTTCTATAAGTAAAACATATGGAACTTCTGAACAACGTCTCTCTGAACTTCTATAAGTAAAACATATGGAACTTCTGAACAACGTCTCGCTGAACTTCTATAAGTAAAACATATGGAACTTCTGAAAACATCTCTGAACTTCTATAAGTAAAACATATGGAACTTCTGAACAACGTCTCGCTGAACTTCTATAAGTAAAACATATGGAACTTCTGAACGACATCTCGCTGAACTTCTATAAGTAAAACATATGGAACTTCTGAACAACATCTCGCTGAACTTCTATAAGTAAAACATATGGAACTTCTGAACAACATCTCGCTGAACTTCTATAAGTAAACCATATGGAACTTCTGAACAACGTCTCTCTGAACTTCTATAAGTAAAACATATGGAACTTCTGAACAACATCTCTCTGAACTTCTATAAGTAAAACATATGGAACTTCTGACAACATCTCTCTGAACTTCTATAAGTAAAACATATGGAACTTCTGAACAACATCTCTCTGAACTTCTATAAGTAAAACATATGGAACTTCTGAACAACATCTCGCTGAACTTCTATAAGAAAACATATGGAACTTCTGAACGACATCTCGCTGAACTTCTATAAGTAAAACATATGGAACTTCTGAACAACATCTCGCTGAACTTCTATAAGTAAAACATATGGAACTTCTGAACAACGTCTCGCTGAACTTCTATAAGTAAAACATATGGAACTTCTGAACAACATCTCTGAACTTCTATAAGTAAAACATATGGAACTTCTGAACAACATCTCGCTGAACTTCTATAAGTAAAACATATGGAACTTCTGAACAACGTCTCCTGAACTTCTATAAGTAAAACATATGGAACTTCTGAACAACGTCTCTCTGAACTTCTATAAGTAAAACATATGGAACTTCTGAACAACGTCTCGCTGAACTTCTCATAAGTAAAACATATGGAACTTCTGAACAACGTCTCGCTGAACTTCTATAAGTAAAACATATGGAACTTCTGAACAACATCTCGCTGAACTTCTATAAGTAAAACATATGGAACTTCTGAACAACATCTCGCTGAACTTCTATCAGAAACCATATGGAACTTCTGAACAACATCTCGCTGAACTTCTATAAGTAAAACATATGGAACTTCTGAACAACATCTCTCTGAACTTCTATAAAGTAAAACATATGGAACTTCTGAGACGTCTCTCTGAACTTCTATAAGTAAAACATATGGAACTTCTGAACAACATCTCGCTGAACTTCTATAAGTAAAACATATGGAACTTCTGAACAACGTCTCTCTGAACTTCTATAAGTAAAACATATGGAACTTCTGAACAACGTCTCTTGAACTTCTATAAGTAAAACATATGGAACTTCCAGACAACGTCTCGCTGAACTTCTATAAGTAAAACATATGGAACTTCTGAATAAATGCTCTCTGAACTTCTATAAGTAAAACATATGGAACTTCTGAACAACTCTCTCTGAACTTCTATAAGTAAAACATATGGAACTTCTGAGAACATCTCTCTGAACTTCTATAAGTAAAACATATGGAACTTCTGAACAACGTCTCGCTGAACTTCTATAAGTAAAACATATGGAACTTCTGAGCAACGTCTTCTGAACTTCTATAAGTAAAACATATGGAACTTCTGAACAACGTCTCTCTGAACTTCTATAAGTAAAACATATGGAACTTCTGAACAACATCTCTCTGAACTTCTATAAGTAAAACATATGGAACTTCTGAACAACGTCTCTCTGAACTTCTATAAGTAAAACATATGGAACTTCTGAACAACGTCTCTGAACTTCTATAAGTAAAACATATGGAACTTCTGAGCAACGTCTCGCTGAACTTCTATAAGTAAAACATATGGAACTTCTGAAACAACGTCTCTGAACTTCTATAAGTAAAACATATGGAACTTCTGAACAACATCTCGCTAAAACTCTATAAGTAAAACATATGGAACTTCTGAACAACGTCTCTCTGAACTTCTATAAGTAAAACATATGGAACTTCTGAACAACATCTCTCTGAACTTCTATAAGTAAAACATATGGAACTTCTGAACAACATCTCTCTGAACTTCTATAAGTAAAACATATGGAACTTCTGAACAACGTCCCTCTGAACTTCTATAAGTAAAACATATGGAACTTCTGAACAACGTCTCTCTGAACTTCTATAAGTAAAACATATGGAACTTCTGAACAACATCTCGCTGAACTTCTATAAGTAAAACATATGGAACTTCTGAACAACGTCTCTCTGAACTTCTATAAGTAAAACATATGGAACTTCTGAACAACATCTCGCTGAACTTCTATAAGTAAAACATATGGAACTTCTGAACAACATCTCTCTGAACTTCTATAAGTAAAACATATGGAACTTCTGACAAGTCGCTGAACTTCTATAAGTAAAACATATGGAACTTCTGAACAGCGTCTCGCTGAACTTCTATAAGTAAAACATATGGAACTTCTGAACAACGTCTCGCTGAACTTCTATAAGTAAAACATATGGAACTTCTGAACAACGTCCGTCTCTGAAACTCTCTATAAGTAAAACATATGGAACTTCTGAACAACATCTCTCTGAACTTCTATAAGTAAAACATATGGAACTTCTGAACAACATCTCGCTGAACTTCTCAGTAAAACATATGGAACTTCTGAACAACGTCTCTCTGAACTTCTATAAGTAAAACATATGGAACTTCTGAAGTACATCTCGCTGAACTTCTATAAGTAAAACATATGGAACTTCTGAACAACGTCTCTCTGAACTTCTATAAGTAAAACATATGGAACTTCTGAACAACGTCTCGCTGAACTTCTATAAGTAAAACATATGGAACTTCTGAACAACGTCTCTCTGAACTTCTATAAGTAAAACATATGGAACTTCTGAACAACATCTCGCTGAACTTCTATAAGTAAAACATATGGAACTTCTGAACAACATCTCGCTGAACTTCTATAAGTAAAACATATGGAACTTCTGAACAACGTCTCTCTGAACTTCTATAAGTAAAACATATGGAACTTCTGAACAACGTCTCTCTGAACTTCTATAAGTAAAACATATGGAACTTCTGAACAACATCTCTCTGAACTTCTATAAGTAAAACATATGGAACTTCTGAACAACATCTCTCTGAACTTCTATAAGTAAAACATATGGAACTTCTGAATACGTCTCGCTGAACTTCTATAAGTAAAACATATGGAACTTCTGAACAACATCTCGCTGAACTTCTATAAGTAAAACATATGGAACTTCTGAAACATCTCGCTGAACTTCTATAAGTAAAACATATGGAACTTCTGAACAACGTCTCTGAACTTCTATAAGTAAAACATATGGAACTTCTGAACAACGTCTCTCTGAACTTCTATAAGTGAAACATATGGAACTTCTGAACAACGTCTCGCTGAACTTCTATAAGTAAAACATATGGAACTTCTGAACAACGTCTCTCTGAACTTCTATAAGTAAAACATATGGAACTTCTGAACAACGTCTCTCTGAACTTCTATAAGTAAAACATATGGAACTTCTGTACAGCATCTTCTATAAGTAAACACATGGACCTGCAAACTCTGAACTTCTATAAGTAAAACATATGGAACTTCTTGAACAACATCTCTGCTGAACTTCTATAAGTAAAACATATGGAACTTCTGAACAACATCTCGCTGAACTTCTATAAGTAAAACATATGGAACTTCTGAACAACGTCTCCCTGAACTTCTATAAGTAAAACATATGGAACTTCTGAATAATGTCTCTGAACTTCTATAAGTAAACATATGGAACTTCTGAACAACGTCTCGCTGAACTTCTATACAAGTAAAACATATGGAACTTCTGAACAACGTCTCGCTGAACTTCTAGAAGTAAAACATATGGAACTTCTGAACAACATCTCGCTGAACTTCTATAAGTAAAACATATGGAACTTCTGAAGCAACGTCTCTCTGAACTTCTATAAGTAAAACATATGGAACTTCTGAACAACATCTCTGCTGAACTTCTATAAGTAAAACATATGGAACTTCTGAACAACATCTCGCTGAACTTCTATAAGTAAAACATATGGAACTTCTGAGCAACGTCTCCTGAACTTCTATAAGTAAAACATATGGAACTTCTGAACAACATCTCTCTGAACTTCTATAAGTAAAACATATGGAACTTCTGAAACAACATCTCGCTGAACTTCTATAAGTAAAACATATGGAACTTCTGAACAACATCTCTCTGAACTTCTATAAGTAAAACATATGGAACTTCTGAGAACATCTCGCTGAACTTCTATGAAGTAAAACATATGGAACTTCTGAGCAGCATCTCTCTGAACTTCTATAAGTAAAACATATGGAACTTCTGAACAACATCTCGCTGAACTTCTATAAGTAAAACATATGGAACTTCTGAACAACGTCTCTCTGAACTTCTATGAAGTAAAACATATGGAACTTCTGAACAACATCTCTCTGAACTTCTATAAGTAAAACATATGGAACTTCTGAACAACGTCTCCTGAACTTCTATAAGTAAAACATATGGAACTTCTGAACAACGTCTCTCTGAACTTCTATAAGTAAAAACATATGGAACTTCTGAGCAACGTCTCGCTGAACTTCTATAAGTAAAACATATGGAACTTCTGAGCAACATCTCGCTGAAACTTCTATAAGTAAAACATATGGAACTTCTGAACAACGTCTCTCTGAACTTCTATAAGTAAAACATATGGAACTTCTGAACAACATCTCGCTGAACTTCTATAAGTAAAACATATGGAACTTCTGAACAACGTCTCTCTGAACTTCTATAAGTAAAACATATGGAACTTCTGAACAACATCTCTGAACTTCTATAAGTAAAACATATGGAACTTCTGAACAACATCTCGCTGAACTTCTATAAGTAAAACATATGGAACTTCTGAACAACATCTCGCTGAACTTCTATAAGTAAAACATATGGAACTTCTGAACAACATCTCTCTGAACTTCTATAAGTAAAACATATGGAACTTCTGAACAACGTCTCTCTGAACTTCTCATAAGTAAAACATATGGAACTTCTGAACAACGTCTTCTGAACTTCTATAAGTAAAACATATGGAACTTCTGAACAACATCTCTCTGAACTTCTATAAGTAAACATATGGAACTTCTGAACAACGTCTCTCTGAACTTCTATAAGTAAAACATATGGAACTTCTGAACAACATCTCTCTGAACTTCTATAAGTAAAACATATGGAACTTCTGAACAACATCTCGCTGAACTTCTATAAGTAAAACATATGGAACTTCTGAACAACATCTCGCTGAACTTCTATAAGTAAAACATATGGAACTTCTGAGCAACATCTCTCTGAACTTCTATAAGTAAAACATATGGAACTTCTGAACAACGTCTCGCTGAACTTCTATAAGTAAAACATATGGAACTTCTGAACAACGTCTCTCTGAACTTCTATAAGAAAACATATGGAACTTCTGAACAACGTCTCGCTGAACTTCTATAAGTAAAACATATGGAACTTCTGAACAACGTCTCTCTGAACTTCTATAAGTAAAACATATGGAACTTCTGAACAACATCTCGCTGAACTTCTATAAGTAAAACATATGGAACTTCTGAACAACATCTCTCTGAACTTCTATAAGTAAAACATATGGAACTTCTGAACAACATCTCGCTGAACTTCTAGAAGTAAAACATATGGAACTTCTGAGCAATGTCTCTGAACTTCTATAAGTAAAACATATGGAACTTCTGAACAACGTCTCTCTGAACTTCTATAAGTAAAACATATGGAACTTCTGACAACGTCTCTCTGAACTTCTATAAGTAAAACATATGGAACTTCTGAACAACATCTCGCTGAACTTCTATAAGTAAAACATATGGAACTTCTGACGAATCTCTCTGAACTTCTATAAGTAAAACATATGGAACTTCTGAACAACGTCTCGCTGAACTTCTATAAGTAAAACATATGGAACTTCTGAACAACGTCTGCTGAACTTCTATAAGTAAAACATATGGAACTTCTGAACAACGTCTCTCTGAACTTCTATAAGTAAAACATATGGAACTTCTGAACAACATCTCCTGAACTTCTATAAGTAAAACATATGGAACTTCTGAACAACGTCTCTCTGAACTTCTATAAGTAAAACATATGGAACTTCTGAACAACATCTCTCTGAACTTCTATAAGTAAAACATATGGAACTTCTGAACAACATCTCTCTGAACTTCTATAAGTAAAACATATGGAACTTCTGAACAACATCTCTCTGAACTTCTATAAGTAAAACATATGGAACTTCTGAACAACGTCTCTCTGAACTTCTATAAGTAAAACATATGGAACTTCTGAACAACATCTCTCTGAACTTCTATAAGTAAAACATATGGAACTTCTGAACAACATCTCTCTGAACTTCTATAAGTAAAACATATGGAACTTCTGAACAACGTCTCTCTGAACTTCTATAAGTAAAACATATGGAACTTCTGAGAACGTCTCCTGAACTTCTATAAGTAAAACATATGGAACTTCTGAACAACATCTCTCTGAACTTCTAGAAGTAAAACATATGGAACTTCTGAACAACGTCTCCTGAACTTCTATAAGTAAAACATATGGAACTTCTGAACAACGTCTCTCTGAACTTCTATAAGTAAAACATATGGAACTTCTGAACAACGTCTCTGAACTTCTATAAGTAAAACATATGGAACTTCTGAACAACGTCTCCTGAACTTCTATAAGTAAAACATATGGAACTTCTGAACAACGTCTCTCTGAACTTCTATAAGTAAAACATATGGAACTTCTGAACAACATCTCTCTGAACTTCTATAAGTAAAACATATGGAACTTCTGAACAACGTCTCTCTGAACTTCTATAAGTAAAACATATGGAACTTCTGAACAATGTCTCCTGAACTTCTATAAGTAAAACATATGGAACTTCTGAACAACGTCTCTCTGAACTTCTATAAGTAAAACATATGGAACTTCTGAACAACATCTCTCTGAACTTCTATAAGTAAAACATATGGAACTTCTGAACAACGTCTCTCTGAACTTCTATAAGTAAAACATATGGAACTTCTGAACAACGTCTCTCTGAACTTCTATAAGTAAAACATATGGAACTTCTGAACAACGTCTCTCTGAACTTCTATAAGTAAAACATATGGAACTTCTGAACAACATCTCTCTGAACTTCTATAAGTAAAACATATGGAACTTCTGAACAACGTCTCTCTGAACTTCTATAAGTAAAACATATGGAACTTCTGAACAACGTCTCCTGAACTTCTATAAGTAAAACATATGGAACTTCTGAACAACGTCTCCTGAACTTCTATAAGTAAAACATATGGAACTTCTGAACAACGTCTCTCTGAACTTCTATAAGTAAAACATATGGAACTTCTGAACAACATCTCTCTGAACTTCTATAAGTAAAACATATGGAACTTCTGAACAACATCTCTCTGAACTTCTATAAGTAAAACATATGGAACTTCTGAACAACGTCTCTCTGAACTTCTATAAGTAAAACATATGGAACTTCTGAACAACGTCTCGCTGAACTTCTATAAGTAAAACATATGGAACTTCTGAACAACGTCTCTGAACTTCTATAAGTAAAACATATGGAACTTCTGAACAACGTCTCTCTGAACTTCTATAAGTAAAACATATGGAACTTCTGAACAACGTCTCTCTGAACTTCTATAAGTAAAACATATGGAACTTCTGAACAACGTCTCTCTGAACTTCTATAAGTAAAACATATGGAACTTCTGAACAACATCTCTCTGAACTTCTATAAGTAAAACATATGGAACTTCTGAACAACGTCTCTCTGAACTTCTATAAGTAAAACATATGGAACTTCTGAACAACGTCTCTCTGAACTTCTATAAGTAAAACATATGGAACTTCTGAACAACGTCTCTCTGAACTTCTATAAGTAAAACATATGGAACTTCTGAACAATGTCTCTCTGAACTTCTATAAGTAAAACATATGGAACTTCTGAACAACGTCTCTCTGAACTTCTATAAGTAAAACATATGGAACTTCTGAACAACATCTCTCTGAACTTCTATAAGTAAAACATATGGAACTTCTGAACAACGTCTCTGAACTTCTATAAGTAAAACATATGGAACTTCTGAACAACGTCTCTCTGAACTTCTATAAGTAAAACATATGGAACTTCTGAACAACGTCTCGCTGAACTTCTATAAGTAAAACATATGGAACTTCTGAACAACATCTCTCTGAACTTCTATAAGTAAAACATATGGAACTTCTGAACAACGTCTCTCTGAACTTCTATAAGTAAAACATATGGAACTTCTGAACAACGTCTCTCTGAACTTCTATAAGTAAAACATATGGAACTTCTGAACAACGTCTCTCTGAACTTCTATAAGTAAAACATATGGAACTTCTGAACAACGTCTCTCTGAACTTCTATAAGTAAAACATATGGAACTTCTGAACAACATCTCTCTGAACTTCTATAAGTAAAACATATGGAACTTCTGAACAACGTCTCCTGAACTTCTATAAGTAAAACATATGGAACTTCTGAACAACGTCTCTCTGAACTTCCATAAGTGGAACGTATGACAAATGAAAAACAGACAGAGGGTCGATAAGCAATGCAAATGCAACGTCCGCATTCAGTAGGTGGAAATGTGAACGAAAAAGCCGACAATTTCATCGTCAAGTATTCCACCATTGCAATCTAGAAACTTCTGAGCGTCAAGACGGTCGAAAACTGCAGAAAAGTGAACAACAATCCCAGAAATATCGGGAATTGTGAGATCTTAGACTTCCAAAAAAGATCATCACTTTTGCAATTCCAAGCAACTATGGTCTCCCGACCCTACCCTACCCTACCCTACCCCAGCCCCAGCCCCAGCCCCAGCCCCAGCCCCAGCCCCAGCCCCAGCCCCAGCCCCAGCCCAGCCCAGCCCAGCCCAGCCCAGCCCAGCCCAGCCCAGCCCAGCCAAAGCCAAAGCCAAAGCCAATGCCAATGGCAATGTCGAAGTTAACGTCGTAAATTCTTCAACTTAAAGTCGCAAAATTTACGTTCAAAAATGGAACTTCAAAACATGCAAAATGGAACTTCAAAACATGCAAAATGGAACTTCAAAACATGCAAAATGGAACTTCAAAACATGCAAAATGGAACTTCAAAATGTTTCCTGAAAAATGTATATTCATATTGTATTTTTATAATAATATAGATATAATATATAATAGTAAATGTTGTAGGTATGAACCCATTATATACCTCCAACAGTTTACCATCTTTCGTTCACTATATTCCAAAATTTTGGCTTTATCTTTTGCATTTAAAATGCTCTGTTTCTGATTTGCAAGCATTCAAATCTCTCGAAAGTGGAGTCGGATTAATTCTCCATTCATCTTTCGATGTTATAAATATATAAATACATATATATATTTATTTACTTTTCTGACATTGTCTTTTCGTTGTAGGTGTGGAATAAATCGACACCTACAACCTTCATTCAACCTGTTAATCATTTGCCCCTCAGAGATATACATTCATATATCCATTAGAAGTCTTGTTGTTGGTGTAGAATAAATCTACACCTACAACCAAATTATTCATCATCTCTGGGAGTATAAGTGGAGCCGTGCCTCCACTTTTTTACAATACAAGTATAGGTAAGTGGAGCAGTTTACCCACTTTTTTACTATACAAGTATTGTATATCGTTTATGGTTTTCACTGCTAGGACTCAGTTATATTTTACTATACAAATATAGTATTCGTTTATGGTTTTATTAACTGTGCTTGACCAGTTACTGAGGACACAAATAACATTTGCACCCTCTATTTTTTACAATACAAGTATAGGTAAGTGGAGCAGTTGCCCACTTTTTTACTATACAAGTATTGTATATCGTTTATGGTTTTCACTGCTAGGACTCAGTTATATTTTACTATACAAATATA
This sequence comes from Meloe dianella, assembly GCA_028455855.1. NCBI lineage: Eukaryota > Metazoa > Arthropoda > Insecta > Coleoptera > Meloidae > Meloe > Meloe dianella. The sequence goes on along the minus strand of JAPTHL010000052.1, from coordinate 50,104 downwards.
GTATTCGTTTATGGTTTTATTAACTGTGCTTGGCCAGTTATTGAGGGCACAAATAGCATTTGCACCCTCTATTTTTTACTATACAAGTATAGGTAAGTGGAGCAGTTTGCCCACTTTTTTACTATACAAATATAGTATATCGTTTATGGTTTTATTAACTGCTGGGCCTCAGTTATTGAGGGCACAAATAACATTTGCACCCTCTATTTTTTACTATACAAGTATAGGTAAGTGGAGGAGTTTGCCCACTTTTTTACTATACAAATATAGTATATCGTTTATGGTTTTATTAACTGCTGGGCTCAGTTATTGAGGGCACAAATAACATTTGCACCCTCTATTTTTTGGTCAGTATTTCTTTGTCAAGGAGATAAAGCTAAAGTCGCTCTCCTTGATCGAGGTATCTAACTCCCACCCCACTACATCATTATTATATAATGTAAAACCGCGACTAGGCATGACCAATACAATGTAGAGGACAGAGGTCTAGTATGGGTATGTAGTGTTAGGTATACAGACAAACCTACCTAACAGGATATGAGAGCTGTTTCCCTGTCCTGGTCAGTCGATACTGCCCATATACCCTTCTTGGCCTACCCCGTCATAGCTACCAACTACCCATCATTTGTCTACACAATAAAGCGTCCCCTATTGCAATCCAAAATCATAGGCAGCGTCACTATGACACTATAGAGAAACTATAGATTTTTAAAAGCCTCCACAACAATACTCTATTACTACTGATAAGCGCTATATAATAATAGAGCACATCGTATTGAACTTTTGTTTTTCTATATATAGCAATATGTATATGATGACCACTGACCGTAATCACCAATGCATATATACTTATATACAGTGTATAGTAAGGTCTTATTTATTTTTATCAGAAATTATATGACTACACAATAAAGTCTATTCATATAATTATCTGGGTAGCTCGTTAACGGAAGATCTCACTAAGATCTTCCAACGAATCCCCAAGCTAAGGGTTGAGTCTCAACAGATCGCAGCGTGGAAACTGCTCTACCGAGAACAACACCCTGCCAGGTACGTAAGTCGTGTACAAACAATTCCAAGTCTCGACATCGAAATTATGTGAACCCATGATTATCCGTCAGGAGATCCAGCTGAACATAACAAAATAAATCTTGCCGTCAGCTGATGATCTCAGACGGTAACTGGGCTCGTTCGACGAGTAACACGAGGTTAAACGCCTAATAAAGTTTAATTATTTTGAGCCTTTCGACTCACGAGACTCTTCAAGATATCGTTGCCCAATATCTTTGTCTAGACAGGATACGGCCTTAGAGGCGTTCAGGCATAATCCCACGGATGGTAGCTTCGCACCATCGCCCGCTCGAGCGAGTGCGTGAACCAAATGTCCGAACCTGCGGTTCCTCTCGTACTGAGCAGGATTACTATCGCAACGACTAGTCATCAGTAGGGTAAAACTAACCTGTCTCACGACGGTCTAAACCCAGCTCACGTTCCCTATTGGCGGGTGAACTAGTTGGCGCACAGCCGGAGATCCGGCTAAGGTCGGTATAATATTGATTCATATGTAAACCGTCCCATATATAATATAAATCAGCAGCCGGTTGTTTTACTGCATAAATGATTATGAATTCTAAACGGTCAATACACAATATGGAATATATTTGTGTGCATGTTTGTATAAAAAACAATAATCTCTTTGCATTTCTTGTAATGCTCATGTCGCCGACTATTTCTTTGATGGACTATCATCTACTTTCCATTTCTGAAAATCAAATGACGTAGAGTACAATAGATTCCAGGTTCGTTAGAATTGTTTTTTCCGTTGTATAGCTCAGGATTGATTACCATAATGTCAGCAGGGATAATCTTAAGAAATTCAATCAATTTTTGATATTGAGTCATATGAAGGAGGTCTATATACGTTGTTAATAAATCTGTTCCATCGATTTGAAATGTACCAAAAGTTTTCTACTTATCCTTCTACCATTCTGACTGATAACATAAAATCCAATATATTTTCGTCATTGATAGACATTGAAAGTGTGCTTATGATTTAAAAGAATTATTTTGCGATTAACTTCATGATAATTTTTAACAGAAATTTCTTTTGACGGACGCCTATGAACTAACAAAAATTGAATCAGTATAGAAATCTATTGATTCCAATTATGTGAATGTGCCATATTAAAAAATTTATTGATCGATTTATTTTAAAAGTTGCACCCTAATTTTTTTTTCACGAACGCCTATAAACATTGATTTGTCGGAAATAAAATTTCAATAAATTAGAAGTACTGCAGTAGGTAAACTGTTTAAAAGTGGACATTTCCACAAATATTCCGCGTCCGATCCCCCACTCTAACTAATATTTTCGAATATATATATTATTATGAGACACACTTGATGACATGATCATGTACGGATGCCAAGAATGTGCAACCATTTTCAAAAAAAAATTCCGCGGCTGGTTTTTTTCTTATTTTGAACATTGTTTTTTTTTGACGGACGCCTATGGAAAATTTTTTATTATTACAAAAATTTTCTGGTCAATTATACAATCATTCATGTAATTTGCGTGTCCTTATTCTATTACACTAAGCTGTC
>JAPTHL010000052.1:35000-42500 GCA_028455855.1 Meloe dianella | reverse complement strand
CTGCAACGAAATGACACGATCCGTTTCCGTGCACCACACAAGTGGCTTTGCCCTTGCCTGCTGGTGCCTTTCCGGTGCTGCTGCTGCTCGGTCGTCATTGGAAAATATTTTTCCATTAACGACTTTGCCGTGCTTCACGATCAATGCTCCAACAGCCGCCGGCGTCGTTCACCGTCGACCATGTGGCGACTTGACGTTTGCCTTGCGCTATGATCCTGTATGCCAGCCCCCAGGGATCTTCCGGACTACCTTGAGAAAGTGTATTCCGGAGAGAAGAGAGCTTAGCAGCCTTGACCTTCTTCTCGCTCTCTTGCTCCTCCGAACCCTACGCCTTTTGCAAAAGCGCTGGCGTCCACCATGGTTTAGCTTTGGTTTCCCTTGGCTTTTTCATGGGGATACTGCGCTGGCACACCTCAATGGCTAGTCGTTGCAGTTTTTCAGCTGCCACTTCAGCTTCAAGGTTATTCCAATCCGATGGAAAGATTGACAGACACGCCTGTTTAAAGAGATCCCAGTTTGCCTGGCCCAACTACGAAGCGTTTTTCGACATTTGTGACGAAAGCGTCGGCGGCACTGTCGTCATGCCTAGAAACAATGCGTGGCGTTGCCTCAAAAGATATCAACCTGCGACATCCGAGATAGTCATCTGGGCGGACTTCCCAGCCGTCAATCCGAATTCCCCTTGACGCGGTCAAGTCGATCCAACTTCTGCCATTAACCGTCTCGAAGGTGGGTAGTGAAAGTGGATCATTGGCCACCTCAAGGTTCATCGAGCAGGCTAAGTCCAGCACGGCGCTTCCCCTTGCGTCTCTGGCATTCCCGCCCCAGACCTCACACTTCGCGTTAAAATCCCGACAATAATCAAAGGACACGTGGATCCCCTGCACAGATCCTCTCAACTTCGCCAGGGACGTCCACAACGCCCGTCGTCGGCTCGATGTATGCATTAAGGCAGACAACGTTTGCGCTCGATTTCCGGCTCAACTCGAACGACCACGACGTTCCTGCAAGAGAACTGTTCCAATTCTATCGACTTTACGCTGTTCCTAACCATTGTTATGGCTTTGCCTTCACCATGCTTTGTAGATCCGACCGAACACGGCAACTGCCGACATGGTTCTTGCAAAGCCACAACCAGCGCCGTTTCTGTCTGCGATTTGTTGGACGATATCGCATGCTTCCGGCCCCCGGCCAACATTATCTGAAAGAAAATTCTCGAACTTATCTAGCGTCGTATGTAATCCTACCCTGTTTCTGCAGAAGCCTTCTCTGCAAAACAACACACTTAGCGTCCGATGCCCTGTGCGCCGTGTTTTCAACCCAGCCCTGGTGCAATTGGGGCCAGACTGTTCTCTGCCTTACATTGAGGTAGGTAGTGGTCCCCACCGCATTTTGAACAACATCTAGCAAGCTTGCAGTTCTACCGATGTGCCCAAAACCGTTACAGTTGAAGCATCTTTTGACCCGATACTCCTCCTTAACGTGGTGAAGCACTAGCCCAACGCCAATCCTTCCTGCTTCCAACGTCCGTCGACTGACGATTCAGTTCCGCCGAAAGACAACATCTATCAGGGTACTTTGTTAATGCAAGACCGTCGTGCGAGTACATCGATTTTTTTTCGCTAAAACGCGGAAAGCTTGTCATCCCCAGCCAAGGTTGGGTTTCCCTGGAAAATCTCCCCAATCAGATCCGCCGCGCATTGGCCAGCGTCTAAACCGGTGACGGTCACGGTCGGGCGAAATTTTGGCCTCAGTCTCGATCCGTGCCTGGAGGTCGGTTTCAGCGGAAATCGCTGCCTCCGACTTGGCCTTTTGCTCGGAAGCTTGAAGCTTCTCAAGAATCACCATCCCGCTTCTAAGCGTCACCATAGCTTTAAGCGGACCGCCAATTGCGCTAGTCTGCTAGCGACCCCTTCAACGATTGGCATCGTTTCGTCCCCACTTTTGCCGTCAATGGAGACGACAGTCTCGTGACGAACTGACTACGCCTTCTTTGCAGGCTGCCTCTAGCAACTGTTGCATATCCCCGCTTTGCCTTTGTTTCACCTGGTTTGTCATTCTCTTTGGCTCCGCTTGGCGGTGGCCGTTTCTCCCGTTGCTTTTGCCGCCGAAACTGGTTTTCTGTCATTTTCGGTGACATTTGCTTGGGGCCTTGGACCTTTTGCCTCTGGTGTCACATCGAATTCTCTCCCCGCGTCTGTTTCCAAGCATTTCGGGCGTCCTTTTGGCTTGGAGTTTTGAAGCTCGCAGCCTCAGGCTTTCCCTTGATCCCCTGTACAACCTTTGGCGCCTCTTTTCACTTTGGACGCCTCTGCCGCAAATAGTACGGTGCGCGCGGCCTTCGAGGCGCAGCGCCTCGTTCGCCTGTTGAAATTGCTCAATTTTCCGCGCGAATATCCAGCGCCTCGCTACGAACAATAGTCCGTCCGAGCACGTACTGTGTTTTGATCCGCCTTGGTGAAAGAGATTTTTACTGTTCACCTCTCTCGATGTAGCCCCTCTTAATTGACTTCTACCGCGGCCTTAATCGCCGCTACTTATGACGGTACGTCAATAACCTGTGTCATTGCGACGTCTGCAGGTTCGTCCGCTGCTGCCGCCATGCCACGTTGTGATTTGGCCTTCGAAAAGAATTTCTGAATATTCGTCGGATGGCAGGTAGTATGTGTCCGAAAATAAACAACAAATAAATTACCTGAGAAGGTTGGAATGCAGGTATGTTTGCCAAAAATGAAATTGCAATATGTTGTTTTATAAATACAAAATAAATTCCAAACTGGAACTTAAATAAGAGAAAATATTTGAGTAAACAAACCCCAATAAAATAGGGGTAAATACGGACCGACAAAGAAACGGTTGATGTGAATGCCTCGCTGCCAGGTAGCATGGGCTGCTTGAATCTCAGAAAGTCACCGCTTAACGCAGGGATGGCTACCTGAAAAGGTTGGAATGCAGGTGTTTGTTTACGTGAAATTTGCCAACCGCTGTTTGACAAAGTCGATATGTCTGCGTTTAGAGTTTTAAATAACAGGAAAATATTATTTAAAAATTCGTAACCTGAAAATTCCGACAACAATGATGATAATACGCGAAGGGGAAAATAATTATAAGGGAGTAAACATTACTGAATTCGAGAGTGCTCCACGTCGTTAATCTTTAAAATTAACGAGTATGATAACACTCAAACCAGAAATACAATTGCGAATATAATAAATAACAACCGAAATTATCCGCGCTAGAGAGACTAAATATTACGGAAATAACTCAAAACATCAACTGCAAATATAGTAAAGAACAATGAAAATTAACCGCGCTAGAGAAACTAAATATTAGAGAAATATACCAGCAGTAAATATTAGGAATTAGAGCTGCTCCACGTCGTTAATTTTTGAAATTAACGAGTATTACAACACTCAAAAAAAAAACCTAATTCGCTATGTGAGCTGCTCCACAGAAATAATTTTCAATAAATGAAATTATTCGATGTATCACAAACACTCAACACAACACAAGACTTGTGAAAGTCGCCAGTAAATTTACAACCGCACCTGATATTAGGACCGCACCAAGACACGTCTGCACTCTACGGCTGCCAGCACAAGAGCGAGTAAGTAGGGACAGAAGAGAATCTCGTTAATCCATCTTCATGCGCGTCACTAATTAGATGACGAGGCATTTGGCTACCCGAAGAGAGTCATAGTTACGACCGCAGCAGGGGGCTTGGGGTGGCGCTAAGCCCTCCAAACCTATCCCCACTAGAACGGAAGCAGTCCCTCACGATTCCCTTGCCACACTTTTCACACACCGAACCGGGCAGTTTCTCCCTACACACGTCGGAATGTCCGCCTCCCGCCGCGCCGGACTATCGATGTGACTCGTCGCTCCATGCAGTGGGACTTCGGAGACCAGTCACTATGCTCCCCATTCGTCGGCGATGTTCCCAACCCCTCAGGGACCAGGTTCCCAGCCCGACCAACCAAACACACTGTTTACCCGCGCTTGCTTGAATTTCTTCACGTTGACATTCAGAGCACTGGGCAGAATCACATTGCGTCAACACCCTTTGGGGCCATCGCAATGCTTTGTTTTAATTAGACAGTCGGATTCTCCTTGTCCGTGCCAGTTCTGAGTTGATCGTTAAATGGCGGCCGAAGAGGACATTCAGATTCGAATTCAACATCAAATAAATGATGAAGAACCGATTTTAAACTGAAGCCTCGCAGCAAGACAGTTCCGCAGGAGGCCAAGGCACGGGACCGAACTTGGATCATACAGAGACCGAAATCTCCGAATCACCTCGCACAGGCCCGGCACGTTAGCCATTACCCACTTCCCTGTCAAGCCCGACACGCCCCGATCCTCAGAGCCAATCCTTATTCCGAAGTTACGGATCCAATTTGCCGACTTCCCTTACCTACATTATTCTATCGACTAGAGGCTATTCACCTTGGAGACCTGCTGCGGATAATCGGTACGACCAGCATAGAAATCAATAAATGTGTAAATGTATAAGTAGAATTGTAAAACTGTATAGATAAAGTCGTAAAATTGAATATATAAAACTGCAAAACTCGTATAAATCAAATCGTAAGACTGTATAAATAAAATCGTACAGACGGATAGAATTGATAAATAAATAAAAAAAAGAATAATAAGTTAAATAATTAAATAAAAGTACAAACAGAACAAGAGGAAAGAGAAAAAAAATAAATAAATAAATAAAAAGTAAAAATCAAAATAAAAATAAAATGAAATACAGAAAAATAAAAAAAAGAATGAAAAAAAAATAAAAAAATAAATAAATAAATAATAATTAAAAAAAAAAGAAAAAAAAACAAATTAATAATAAATAAAACAAAAATTAAAATAGAATAATAAAAAGAAAAAGAAAAACAGATAAATAGAAATTACAAACAATCTTCTAAATAATAGCAATAATAATTGTTAAGAACGGCCGTCGCTCGATTCTAAGAATCTTGACACCGAATCGGGTTTTCGCTCCAAATATTAAACACTTGAAAATTCCCCTTAACTTCGTTTGTTATCAATTTGAAATTGATTTAGTCATTTTTGGAGTAATTATGTTGGATTTTATATAATATTGGTATCAACAGAAGCACAAAAATGTTGCCTTTAATTTGATACTAAATTTGAGGCACTTAGAGTTCTTTTATGTAAGAGTAGCGGCTTATCAGTGAAATTTCCACTGATAAGGGTGTAATTACCAAACCGCTCCCCCGATAAGAGTCAAAATCAGACCACCAATGAATATTACGATGTATTACTTATTACTGAATTTTAAAATCTTATCGATCAAACCAATAAAGGATTACAGCGAAATGAAGTTTGTCAAACACGTGGTTAATGGAGAATTCCAGAAAACACTAGGAAATAAGTATTATTTTTCCACAAAAGACAAGAACTTCCTCAATTGGACACTGGGAACATAATTAGCCCAACAAACTTTAATAAAATTAATGGTAAACTTACATAAGTTTGATCCAAAGTTGAAACCACGTGTTTTGCTGTATTCAGAAAATCAGTTAATTTTACACATAATTTGATGAAAATTAATTAAAATAATAGTGCACAATTGCACAAAGCACAAATTAAATTATAATAATATAAATTTTTATAATTTTAATAAGCAAAATTTTAGCAGCGCTAACAGAACGATCCGCACTCGACGGCAGCTGAGACGAGACTCGTATCAAAGAAAGACATCTAAGACCAATGAAATCGGAAACAAACAGAGAGGAAAAAGAAAAGAAAAAGAAATTTCCAATAAATAAATCAAAAGTAAAAATAGAATAATAAAAACAGAAGAAAATAAATAAGAAAGACAAACACAAACCCTCTACTAAAATAATAGTAAAGATAATTGTTAGGAACGGCCGTCGCTCTATTTAAGAATTCTGACACCAGATCGGGTTTTCTAGCCTCAAATATTAAACACTTGAAAATTCCCCTTAACTTCGTTTGTTATCAATTTGAAATTGATTCAATTATTTTTGGAGTAATTATGTTGGCATTTTAATAATATTGGTATCAACAGAAGCACAAAAATGTGGCCTTTAACTTGATACTAAATTTGAGGTACTTAGAGTTCTTTCATGTAGAAGAGCGGCTTATCAGTGAAATTTCCACTGATAAGGGTGTAATTACCAAACCGTCTCCCCGATAAGAGTCAATATCAGACCACCAATGAATGTTACGATGTATTACTTATAACTGAATTTTAAAATCTTATCGATCAAACCAATAAAAGATTACAGCGAAATGAAGTTTGTCAAACACGTGGTTAATGGAGAATTCCAGAAAACACTAGGAAATAAGTATTATTTTTCCACAAAAAGACAACAACTTCCTCTAATTGGACACTGGAAACATAATTAGCCCAACAAACTTTAATAAAATAAATGATAAACTTACATAAGTTTGATCCAAAGTTGAAACCACGTGTTTTGCTGTATTCAGAAAATCAGTTAATTTTACACATAATTTGATGAAAATTAATTAAAATAATAGTGCACAATTGCACAAGACACAAATTAAATTATAATAATATAAATTTTTATAATTTTAATAAGCAAAATTTTAGCAGCGCTTACAGAACGATCCGCACTCGACGGCAGATGAGAAGAGAGTCATAGTTACTCCCGCCGTTTACCCGCGCTTGCTTGAATTTCTTCACGTTGACATTCAGAGCACTGGGCAGAAATCACATTGCGTCAACACCCTTTGGGGCCATCGCAATGCTTTGTTTTAATTAGACAGTCGGATTCTCCTTGTCCGTGCCAGTTCTGAGTTGATCGTTAAATGGCGGCCGAAGAGGACATTCAGATTCGAATTCAACATCAAATAAATGATGAAGAACCGATTTTAAACTGAAGCCTCGCAGCAAGACAGTTCCGCAGGAGGCCAAGGCACGGGACCGAACTTGGATCATACAGAGACCGAAATCTCCGAATCACCTCGCACAGGCCCGGCACGTTAGCCATTACCCACTTCCCTGTCAAGCCCGACACGCCCCGATCCTCAGAGCCAATCCTTATTCCGAAGTTACGGATCCAATTTGCCGACTTCCCTTACCTACATTATTCTATCGACTAGAGGCTATTCACCTTGGAGACCTGCTGCGGATATGGGTACGAACCGGCGCGACACCTCCACGTGGCCCTCTCCCGGATTTTCAAGGTCCGAGGGGAAGATTCGGACACCGCTGCAACTGCGGTGCTCTTCGCGTTCCAAACCATATCTCCCTGCTAGAGGATTCCATGGAACTCGAACGCTTATACAGAAAAGAAAACTCTTCCCGAATCTCCCGACGGCGTCTCCGGGTCATTTTGGGTTACCCCGACGAACTCTCTAATGAGGGCCCGACTTTTAAACGGTTCCGCTGCCGGGTTCCGGAATAGGAACCGGATTCCCTTTCGCCCTATGAGTGTCTGCTAACTCATTTTATTTTATCAAATATAATACAAATATAATAAATATACA
>JAPTHL010000052.1:0-27500 GCA_028455855.1 Meloe dianella | reverse complement strand
AAATTCACAAATTCTAATCATATTTTAGATAGTAAATATAATAATGCATATTACATTATAAATATTTTATAGTATATAATTTTTATAAATTTTTGTTAGAAATTATATCAATACACAATAAAGTCTATTCATATAATTATCTGAGTAGCTCGTTAATGGAACATCTCACTAAGATCTTCCAACGAATCCCCAGGCTAAGGCTTGAATCTCAACAGATCGCAGTATGGAGGCTGTACTACTATTGAGAAACACCACCTTGCCGGGTACGTAAGTCGTGTACAAACAATTTCAAGTCTCGACATCGAAATTATGTGAACTCATGATTATCCGTCAGAAGTACCCGCTGAACATGACAAAATACCTTGCTGCCAGCTAAAAGATAACATCAGACGGTAACTGAGCTCGTTCGACGAGTATAACACGAGGTTAAACGCCTAATAAAGTTTAATCATTTAGAACCTTTCGGCTCACGAGACTCTTCAAGATATCGGTCCCCAATATCTTTTCGCAACGATTTGTCATCAAGTTAGGGTTAAATACTCTACAGTAATAATAAACAACCAGCATCATATTTAGACAAAAAAGTCTATTCCCAGTATATGAAATCATTGACAATAAAACGAGGCATTTGCTATCATCTAATTTTACTACCACCAACTAGCATTTGTCTAATAAAAAATTACAAGACAACAATCTAATAGGCGTAAGTACATAATATCTATATTGACGGCGAACCGACAGTATAAATACAATCATGCGTGTATGGCGAGGCATTTGTTATCACAATTTTGTGTATTTACACATCAAAGTTACGAGGCATTTGCATTTGGTCAGTATTTCTTTCGTCAAGGAGATAAAGCTAAAGTCGCTCTCCTTGATCGAGGTATCTAACTCCCACCCCACTACATCATTATTATATAATGTAAAACCGCGACTAGGCATGACCAATACAATGTAGAGGACAGAGGTCTAGTATGGGTATGTAGTGTTAGGTATACAGACAAACCTACCTAACAGGATATGAGAGCTGTTTCCCTGTCCTGGTCAGTCGATACTGCCCATATACCCTTCTTGGCCTACCCCGTCATAGCTACCAACTACCCATCATTTGTCTACACAACAAAGCGTCCCCTATTGCAATCCAAAATCATAGGCAGCGTCACTATGACACTATAGAGACTATAGATTTTTAAAAGTCCCTACAACAATACTCTATTACTACTGATAAGCGCTATATAATAATAGAGCACATCGTATTGAACTTTTGTTTTTCTATATATAGCAATATGTATATGATGACCACTGACCGTAATCACCAATGCATATATACTTATATACAGTGTATAGTAAAGTTTTAATTATTCATGTACGTCACTAATACGATGACGAGGCATTTGCTACCACAAAATACACATCAAAGTTTCAAGACATCTCGAAGAAATATCTTTTCGCAGCGACTTTGATTGATTTTTAAATATGCTATCAAATTAGGGATCGTCGTAAAAGAGAGCTTCCATTTGAACATTTTAAAAATTATTCATTTGTACCACACTCTTACATACCCAATTTGATTAACTTTAATACCACCAAAATATACCGAACGTCTGCTTGAACAATTTTCATGCATCCACAAACGTCCAAAAATGATAGGAATAGAGCCAATTGCTCGTCTAGGAGGTTTGCTTAAGTCTGGTGGTATTTTGTTACGACTACTAACCGATAGTGTATATATAACCTAGAAGGAAATATGGACAAATATCGGCGATAAACGTCGTGTCGTCCCGCTAGTATCCTCTACATATCTTGTAGTCGTTTACATTAGTATAATATAGTAAAATCTCCTAGACGAGTCTTTGCGGGACGACGACTAGAGGATACTATGTATGGTTGAACTTTTGTAACGGACCGTAGGCAGTATAACGGCCTATTCTCGGCAGCACTCTAACGAAACGACGCGCCCTACTCCGCTAGACCGCCACGCAAAAACCTTTAAATACGCATTGGAAATCTGAAGTTCCATGTTTAGTTCTTATGGAACTTCTGATTTCTAAATTTTTTAACTTTGTAAATACGGTCTTTTCGTATCAATTTTATGGTTTTTTATTATCTTTTGAGTTGCATTTACTTCTCTATTGATGAATAATAATTTTAGAATTACGAGTTAAGCTGATTTTGGCGTTTATAATATTCAAAAAATCTAGAAATCTGAAGTTCCATTTTTAATAAATATGGAACTTCAGAATCGTATGTTTTGAACTTCCATTTTTACTAAATATGGAACTTCAGAATAGTATGTTTTGAACTTCCATTTTCACCAAAATGGAACTTGAGAATCGTATGTTTTGAACTTCCATTTTTAATAAATATGGAACTTCAGAATCGTATGTTTTGAACTTCCATTTTTACTAAATATGGAACTTCAGAATCGTATGTTTTGAACTTCCATTTTCACCAAAATGGAACTTCAGAATTGTATGTTTTGAACTTCCCTTTTTGCTAAAATGGAACATCAAAACATCAATAATTTTAACATTATTTCTAGGGGTTTATTTATAACATATTTCAAGATTTCTCACTATTATTGTGTGTATATAGACCCTATTATTGAGATGTGGATTTATTTATAAAATCACACTGTTTTGTTGAATATTATAGAAAATATTCATTTTCAAGTTCCCTTTTATAAATATGGAACTTCAGAATCGTATGTTTTGAACTTCCATTTTCACCAAAATGGAACTTGAGAATCGTATGTTTTGAACTTCCATTTTTACTAAATATGGAACTTGAGAATTGTATGTTTTGAACTTCCATTTTTACTAAATATGGAACTTCAGAATTGTATGTTTTGAACTTCCATTTTTACTAAATATGGAACTTCAGAATCGTATGTTTTGAACTTCCATTTTCACCAAAATGGAACTTCAGAATTGTATGTTTTGAACTTCCCTTTTTGCTAAAATGGAACATCAAAACATCAATAATTTTAACATTATTTCTAGGGGTTTATTTATAACATATTTCAAGATTTCTCACTATTATTGTGTGTATATAGACCCTATTATTGAGATGTGGATTTATTTATAAAATCACACTGTTTTGTTGAATATCATAGAAAATATTCGATTTTCAAGTTCCCTTTTTATAAAATATGGAACTTCAGAATCGTATGCTTTGAACTTCCATTTTCACCAAATATGGAACTTGAGAATTGTATGTTTTGAACTTCCATTTTTACTAAATATGGAACTTCAGAATTGTATGTTTTGAACTTCCATTTTTACTAAATATGGAACTTCAGAATCGTATGTTTTGAACTTCCATTTTCACCAAAATGGAACTTCAGAATTGTATGTTTTGAACTTCCCTTTTTGCTAAAATGGAACATCAAAACATCAATAATTTTAACATTATTTCTAGGGGTTTATTTATAACATATTTCAAGATTTCTCACTATTATTGTGTGTATATAGACCCTATTATTGAGATGTGGATTTATTTATAAAATCACACTGTTTTGTTGAATATTATAGAAAATATTCGATTTTCAAGTTCCCTTTTTATAAAATATGGAACTTCAGAATCGTATGTTTTGAACTTCCATCTTTACTAAAATGGAACTTGAGAATCGTATGTTTTGAACTTCCATCTTTACTAAATATGGAACTTGAGAATTGTATGTTTTGAACTTCCATTTTTACTAAATATGGAACTTCAGAATTGTATGTTTTGAACTTCCATTTTTACTAAATATGGAACTTCAGAATCGTATGTTTTGAACTTCCATTTTCACCAAAATGGAACTTCAGAATTGTATGTTTTGAACTTCCATTTTTACCTAAACATAACATTATTTCTAGGGGATTATTTTTAAGAATTTTCAGGACATTTTATAATGATTATTATTATTATTGAAGATAATAATTGAAAATAGATGTGTGTTTATATATGCATATTATATATATATATATATATATATATATATATATGTATATAGATACAGTTATATCCTTATATATATATATATATATATGTATACATATATATATCTAAATATCAATATCCATATATAACTATATATTTAGTTATATATACATAAATTTATATAAATATATATATATATATATATATATATATATATATATTTATAAATACGTAGACGGCAACGTTGTATACATTCTGGCAACATCGTCACCAATTTAGGCGTGACGTGCATAAGCTGTCCGCCATCATTATTCATTGACATTTTACACAGCGTGGACGTTGTTGTTTTGTTTTGTTTTGTTTTTGTTTAATTGTGATGTCGTATAATTATTAATATGAGTATTTTTTTAGCTTTATTATTGGTTTCTGAATACATCAATGGACTACATCTCATGGAAAAACATAGCCTTCAAACATAATTTTAAACAAAGATAAACATGGAATTAGACGATTAGCATGTATAATTATATCCTTTTTATTAAATATGGTCTATAAATACTAGTCATTGTGCCTAATAAAGACAGATAGATTTAATAATGTCCCTATGGAAAGTTTCCGAGATTCAGACAATGTCATTGTTATAATTCTCAGAAGGTTTATTCTCCATTCATTTGCCGAAATTTCCCGGTAGATAACGCCCACCCTACGAGCAATTATGTATAGATTTCTTTCTTTTTTACATCCAGTGCTGACATGACTGAACTATTTGGTGATAGATGTCGCAATAATACAAACTCTGTACCCATTGTTTATTTCTTAAATTGACCCTATATTTTATAAAATATAATAGGTAATATTCACGTGTGAGTCACAGCATTTATTTAAACATAATAATATATATATATATATATATATATTACGCATATATATATATATATATATATATATATATATCCGTAAATGACAACTATGTATACATTCTGGCAACGACGGCAACAATTTAGGTGTGGCGTGCATGAGCGGTCAACCGTCAGTACTCATCTACAAGCCACACAGTGTGCACGTTATGGTTTTGTAATGTTTTGTTTTGTTTGGATATGAACGTGCTGGCCGATAATTATGAGAATGAGTCTTATTTCAGCTTTATTATTTTTCTATGTATACTTGAATGTGTTAACTGTATCGATGGATGGAATAATTTCTATTGCCGGTTTGTCTGATAAATGCAGATAGATAATATTTGTATCTACCAAGAGGTTTCTGACAAAAATATCCAGATATCTTTCCCAATCATTGATAGGGTTTGAATTGGTCAACTACATGAGCATTAAATACACAGGAATTTCTCCCTTATATTTCTGAACAACATCTCTCTGAACTTCTATAAGTAAAACATATGGAACTTCTGAACAACATCTCTCTGAACTTCTATAAGTAAAACATATGGAACTTCTGAACAACGTCTCTCTGAACTTCTATAAGTAAAACATATGGAACTTCTGAACAACGTCTCTCTGAACTTCTATAAGTAAAACATATGGAACTTCTGAACAACATCTCTCTGAACTTCTATAAGTAAAACATATGGAACTTCTGAACAACGTCTCTCTGAACTTCTATAAGTAAAACATATGGAACTTCTGAACAACGTCTCTCTGAACTTCTATAAGTAAAACATATGGAACTTCTGAACAACATCTCTCTGAACTTCTATAAGTAAAACATATGGAACTTCTGAACAACATCTCTCTGAACTTCTATAAGTAAAACATATGGAACTTCTGAACAACATCTCTCTGAACTTCTATAAGTAAAACATATGGAACTTCTGAACAACGTCTCTCTGAACTTCTATAAGTAAAACATATGGAACTTCTGAACAACATCTCTCTGAACTTCTATAAGTAAAACATATGGAACTTCTGAACAACGTCTCTCTGAACTTCTATAAGTAAAACATATGGAACTTCTGAACAACGTCTCTCTGAACTTCTATAAGTAAAACATATGGAACTTCTGAACAATGTCTCTCTGAACTTCTATAAGTAAAACATATGGAACTTCTGAACAACATCTCTCTGAACTTCTATAAGTAAAACATATGGAACTTCTGAACAACATCTCTCTGAACTTCTATAAGTAAAACATATGGAACTTCTGAACAACATCTCTCTGAACTTCTATAAGTAAAACATATGGAACTTCTGAACAACGTCTCTCTGAACTTCTATAAGTAAAACATATGGAACTTCTGAACAACGTCTCTCTGAACTTCTATAAGTAAAACATATGGAACTTCTGAACAACGTCTCTCTGAACTTCTATAAGTAAAACATATGGAACTTCTGAACAACGTCTCTCTGAACTTCTATAAGTAAAACATATGGAACTTCTGAACAACGTCTCTCTGAACTTCTATAAGTAAAACATATGGAACTTCTGAACAACATCTCTCTGAACTTCTATAAGTAAAACATATGGAACTTCTGAACAACGTCTCTCTGAACTTCTATAAGTAAAACATATGGAACTTCTGAACAACGTCTCTCTGAACTTCTATAAGTAAAACATATGGAACTTCTGAACAACATCTCTCTGAACTTCTATAAGTAAAACATATGGAACTTCTGAACAACGTCTCTCTGAACTTCTATAAGTAAAACATATGGAACTTCTGAACAACATCTCTCTGAACTTCTATAAGTAAAACATATGGAACTTCTGAACAACGTCTCTCTGAACTTCTATAAGTAAAACATATGGAACTTCTGAACAACATCTCTCTGAACTTCTATAAGTAAAACATATGGAACTTCTGAACAACGTCTCTCTGAACTTCTATAAGTAAAACATATGGAACTTCTGAACAACATCTCTCTGAACTTCTATAAGTAAAACATATGGAACTTCTGAACAACATCTCTCTGAACTTCTATAAGTAAAACATATGGAACTTCTGAACAACGTCTCTCTGAACTTCTATAAGTAAAACATATGGAACTTCTGAACAACATCTCTCTGAACTTCTATAAGTAAAACATATGGAACTTCTGAACAACGTCTCTCTGAACTTCTATAAGTAAAACATATGGAACTTCTGAACAACATCTCTCTGAACTTCTATAAGTAAAACATATGGAACTTCTGAACAACGTCTCTCTGAACTTCTATAAGTAAAACATATGGAACTTCTGAACAACATCTCTCTGAACTTCTATAAGTAAAACATATGGAACTTCTGAACAACGTCTCTCTGAACTTCTATAAGTAAAACATATGGAACTTCTGAACAACGTCTCTCTGAACTTCTATAAGTAAAACATATGGAACTTCTGAACAACATCTCTCTGAACTTCTATAAGTAAAACATATGGAACTTCTGAACAACGTCTCTCTGAACTTCTATAAGTAAAACATATGGAACTTCTGAACAACATCTCTCTGAACTTCTATAAGTAAAACATATGGAACTTCTGAACAACGTCTCTCTGAACTTCTATAAGTAAAACATATGGAACTTCTGAACAACATCTCTCTGAACTTCTATAAGTAAAACATATGGAACTTCTGAACAATGTCTCCTGAACTTCTATAAGTAAAACATATGGAACTTCTGAACAACATCTCTCTGAACTTCTATAAGTAAAACATATGGAACTTCTGAACAACGTCTCTCTGAACTTCTATAAGTAAAACATATGGAACTTCTGACAACATCTCTCTGAACTTCTATAAGTAAAACATATGAACTCTGAACATCTCTCGAACTTCTATAAGTAAAACATATGGAACTTCTGAACAACGTCTCTCTGAACTTCTATAAGTAAAACATATGGAACTTCTGAACAACGTCTCTCGAACTTCTATAAGTAAAACATATGGAACTTCTGAACATCTCTCTGAACTTCTATAAGCTATGGACTCTGAAACTCTGAACTTCCATAAGTGGAACGTATGACAAATGAAAACAGACAGAGGGTCGATAAGCAATGCAAATGCAACGTCCGCATTCAGTAGGTGGAAATGTGAACGAAAAAGCCGACAATTTCATCGTCAAGTATTCCACCATTGCAATCTAGAAACTTCTGAGCGTCAAGACGGTCGAAAACTGCAGAAAAGTGAACAACAATCCCAGAAATATCGGGAATTGTGAGATCTTAGACTTCCAAAAAAGATCATCACTTTTGCAATTCCAAGCAACTACGGTCTCCACCTACCCTACCCTACCCTACCCTACCCCAGCCCCAGCCCCAGCCCCAGCCCCAGCCCCAGCCCCAGCCCCAGCCCCAGCCCCAGCCCAGCCCAGCCCAGCCCAGCCCAGCCCAGCCCAGCCCAGCCCAGCCCAGCCCAGCCACAGCCAAAGCCAAAGCCAATGCCAATGGCAATGTCGAAGTTAACGTCGTAAATTCTTCAACTTAAAGTCGCAAAATTTACGTTCAAAAATGGAACTTCAAAACATGCAAAATGGAACTTCAAAACATGCAAAATGGAACTTCAAAACATGCAAAATGGAACTTCAAAACATGCAAAATGGAACTTCAAAATGTTTCCTGAAAAATGTATATTCATATTGTATTTTTATAATAATATAGATATAATATATAATAGTAAATGTTGTAGGTATGAACCCATTATATACCTCCAACAGTTTACCATCTTTCGTTCACTATATTCCAAAATTTTGGCTTTATCTTTTGCATTTAAAATGCTCTGTTTCTGATTTGCAAGCATTCAAATCTCTCGAAAGTGGAGTCGGATTAATTCTCCATTCATCTTTCGATGTTATAAATATATAAATACATATATATATTTATTTACTTTTCTGACATTGTCTTTTCGTTGTAGGTGTGGAATAAATCGACACCTACAACCTTCATTCAACCTGTTAATCATTTGCCCCTCAGAGATATACATTCATATATCCATTAGAAGTCTTGTTGTTGGTGTAGAATAAATCTACACCTACAACCAAATTATTCATCATCTCTGGGAGTATAAGTGGAGCCGTGCCTCCACTTTTTTACAATACAAGTATAGGTAAGTGGAGCAGTTTACCCACTTTTTTACTATACAAGTATTGTATATCGTTTATGGTTTTCACTGCTAGGACTCAGTTATATTTTACTATACAAATATAGTATTCGTTTATGGTTTTATTAACTGTGCTTGACCAGTTACTGAGGACACAAATAACATTTGCACCCTCTATTTTTTACAATACAAGTATAGGTAAGTGGAGCAGTTTGCCCACTTTTTTACTATACAAGTATTGTATATCGTTTATGGTTTTCACTGCTAGGACTCAGTTATATTTTACTATACAAATATAGTATTCGTTTATGGTTTTATTAACTGTGCTTGGCCAGTTATTGAGGGCACAAATAGCATTTGCACCCTCTATTTTTTACTATACAAGTATAGGTAAGTGGAGCAGTTTGCCCACTTTTTTACTATACAAATATAGTATATCGTTTATGGTTTTATTAACTGCTGGGCTCAGTTATTGAGGGCACAAATAACATTTGCACCCTCTATTTTTTGGTCAGTATTTCTTTCGTCAAGGAGATAAAGCTAAAGTCGCTCTCCTTGATCGAGGTATCTAACTCCCACCCCACTACATCATTATTATATAATGTAAAACCGCGACTAGGCATGACCAATACAATGTAGAGGACAGAGGTCTAGTATGGGTATGTAGTGTTAGGTATACAGACAAACCTACCTAACAGGATATGAGAGCTGTTTCCCTGTCCTGGTCAGTCGATACTGCCCATATACCCTTCTTGGCCTACCCCGTCATAGCTACCAACTACCCATCATTTGTCTACACAATAAAGCGTCCCCTATTGCAATCCAAAATCATAGGCAGCGTCACTATGACACTATAGAGAAACTATAGATTTTTAAAAGCCTCCACAACAATACTCTATTACTACTGATAAGCGCTATATAATAATAGAGCACATCGTATTGAACTTTTGTTTTTCTATATATAGCAATATGTATATGATGACCACTGACCGTAATCACCAATGCATATATACTTATATACAGTGTATAGTAAGGTCTTATTTATTTTTATCAGAAATTATATGACTACACAATAAAGTCTATTCATATAATTATCTGGGTAGCTCGTTAACGGAAGATCTCACTAAGATCTTCCAACGAATCCCCAAGCTAAGGGTTGAGTCTCAACAGATCGCAGCGTGGAAACTGCTCTACCGAGAACAACACCCTGCCAGGTACGTAAGTCGTGTACAAACAATTCCAAGTCTCGACATCGAAATTATGTGAACCCATGATTATCCGTCAGGAGATCCAGCTGAACATAACAAAATAAATCTTGCCGTCAGCTGATGATCTCAGACGGTAACTGGGCTCGTTCGACGAGTAACACGAGGTTAAACGCCTAATAAAGTTTAATTATTTTGAGCCTTTCGACTCACGAGACTCTTCAAGATATCGTTGCCCAATATCTTTGTCTAGACAGGATACGGCCTTAGAGGCGTTCAGGCATAATCCCACGGATGGTAGCTTCGCACCATCGCCCGCTCGAGCGAGTGCGTGAACCAAATGTCCGAACCTGCGGTTCCTCTCGTACTGAGCAGGATTACTATCGCAACGACTAGTCATCAGTAGGGTAAAACTAACCTGTCTCACGACGGTCTAAACCCAGCTCACGTTCCCTATTGGCGGGTGAACTAGTTGGCGCACAGCCGGAGATCCGGCTAAGCTCGGAATAATAATGCTAGAGAATGGAAACCAATTATGTTGTTTTTATGCTGAGGAGTCCGCCGGTGTAGTGCAAAGATGAACTTGACAAAGTTTCTTTCAATACACCTTCATCAGAGACTAGTGTTATTCAGGTTGATTTCTGTTAAGCTCCTTTGAATGTTTTCCTCTTAAATACGTTTATTTTCACCCATGAACATTCACAACTGGTTTAGTTATATTTAAGTATGTATCGCACCGCTAGAGATAATGTCGTCATCTCCACAAGCTCCATTTCTCCGGCCACCTACCCTTGTCACCAGGTGTATTTTTCCAGCGCCGTCCAGTCCAAACTCAGTTAATAGGTTATTTGAATTTCTATATTTAGTCTACGTTAATAAAAATGATAAATGAACATTACAGGAAATCAAGCAAAAATAATTAGTATGCAGAGGTTGTGTAAGGTAATTTATAGAGTTTTTTATTTTATATATTGGCAAATAGATATATGGTATTTTTTTTTTATAGGTGTGGTGGGCGCCTGAAAAGCTAACCCAACCAGTGACCTTCTGAAACCACCAACACTGTTGATCACTTACGTCAGTGATGGTAACATTTTGTTCATCACTATTCTTTAATAATCTTACATCTCCCCTCACCTTGCTAAATAAAATATTAGGAGTTCAGATTATTTTTTATCAAATCTCTCCAATCAATCATCAATACTACTGTCATCGTCGTCATCACGATCACTATCAGTCTCATTACATCTCTCATCAGCAATTTTAATATATTATATTATAAATTTATCAAGCATGTGCGCCTTCTTTTGCCTTGATAACGTAATCTTCGTCTTGCTTTTAATATTTATTGCCCTATCATAATTATTTCACCATACCACCACAACGGTATTGATTTGTTGTTATCTCATAACAGTTTTGGATGTTGTCTTATCATTACATTTCTGCAGATGGTCAATTTTTTCGTAATCAACCATTTCAATACCGTCAAAATATATACAATCATTAATCATAAATCGTTGTTTTCTTTGTCAAATTTTCCGTTTACCCTATATCATATTCAATTTTATACAGTATGTAGTCATCATAAGCGTGTGTGAATGCAACACATTCAAATCAATGCGTATTTCAGAAATAAGTCTTCTCTCACTATTGCATTCATACAAATATTCGTATACAAACTATAGTTAATAAAGTATCTATTCGCACCGTGAACATTTGAATAATTCCTACTGTGATAGTACACAATTACTGTGATTAATCTCTAATCACTCTCATCGCTGCTGCGATTCTCCTCTGGGCGCCAATATCGTCCCTTTTCGTTTATGGTTAAGAGTTTGCTTGTACCTGGCTTATCGCCAACAGCCACCCGAGCTTTCAATTGTGACATTGTTCTGTTTGGAATCAGGTCTCTTGGATAGAAAGCATCATCATCAATAATTCCATAATCTGCGAGCGGTTGGTCACATATAAATCTCATAATTTCACTGTCTGTTGTATTTGCTTCTCTTGTTTGATGATTTACTTCCTCATTGACCTGTCGTTCATCGATTTCAGTAACAAAATGATCATTATCATCTTGATTTTTATGATCTTCGAGAGTGTGGTTGGATGTACACCTATGGGGAAAACATTCTGCGTTACCTTGTAGTACAGAATAAAATACTATGTTCCTGGTAAATCTTCTGCGTCCTCGAAATTTGAATGTTCCCTGGCTGTTTCCATCCTTGATATAGACTTTTATGTTGTCGGAGACTCCTACTCTTGAAAATGCGACATAAAGCTGTCCATGAGTAAAGCAAGGTGTTTTTAGGTATATACCAACTCTTGTTAATGTTTGACCTTGTGATTTATTAATTGTCAGGGCATAGGCTAATTTGATAGGAAACTGTTTTCTCTTAATTTCCTTCGGGAACATTCTGTCACGTGCTACTAGTTCTACCCTGGGTAACCAAACACGTTCTTTCTTGTGATCTCCTGTTAACAGTTCACAGTCTATACAGTTGTCGCCTAGTTGTGTCACGATTAAGCTTGTGCCATTACACTGACCTCTGCCTACGTCAAAATTTCTCAGTAATATGACAATAACACCAACGTTTAATACCAATTCGTGTGGAGGTAATGATGGAATATCAACTATATTAACCAAATCTATTGGAACTTGAAATTCGTCACTTTCTTCTGACTCATAAGAATCAAAACTTCTCCAATCAATCATCAATACTACTGTCATCGTCGTCATCACGATCACTATCAGTCTCATTACATCTCTCATCAGCAATTTTACTTTAGATACATTATATTAAAATTTTATCAAGCATGTGACCCTTCTTTTGCCTTGATAACGTAATCTTCGTCTTGCTTTTAATATTTATTGCCCTATCATAATTATTTCACCATACCACCACAACGGTATTGATTTCTTGTATCTCATAACAGTTTTGGATGTTGTCTTATCATTACATTTCTGCAGATGGTCAATTTTTTCGTAATCAACCATTTCAATACCGTCAAAATGTATACAATCATTAATCATAATTCGTTGTTTTCTTTGTCAAATTTTCCGTTTACCCTATATCATATTCAATTTTATACAGTATGTAGTCATCATAAGCGTGTGTGAATGCAACACATTCAAATCAATGCGTATTTCAGAAATAAGTCTTCTCTCACTATTGCATTCATACCAATATTCGTATACAAACTATAGTTAATAAAGTATCTATTCGCACCGTGAACATTTGAATAATTCCTACTGTGATAGTACACAATTACTGTGATTAATCTCTAATCACTCTCATAGCTGCTGCGATTCTCCTCTGGGCGCCAATATCGTCCTTTTTCGTTTATGATTAAGAGTTTGCTTGTACCTGGCTTATCGCCAACAGCCACCCGAGCTTTCAATTGTGACATTGTTCTGTTTGGAATCAGGTCTCTTGGATAGAAAGCATCATCATCAATAATTCCATAATCTGCGAGCGGTTGGTCACATATAAATCTCATAATTTCACTGTCTGTTGTATTTGCTTCTCTTGTTTGATGATTTACTTCCTCATTGACCTGTCGTTCATCGATTTCAGTAACAAAATGATCATTATCATCTTGATTTTTATGATCTTCGAGAGTGTGGTTGGATGTACACCTATGGGGAAAACATTCTGCGTTACCTTGTAGTACAGAATAAAAAACTATGTTCCTGGTAAATCTTCTGCGTCCTCGAAATTTGAATGTTCCCTGGCTGTTTCCATCCTTGATATAGACTTTTATGTTGTCGGAGACTCCTACTCTTGAAAATGCGACATAAAGCTGTCCATGAGTAAAGCAAGGTTTTTTTAGGTATATACCAACTCTTGTTAATGTTTGACCTTGTGATTTATTAATTGTCATGGCATAGGCTAGTTTGATAGGAAACTGTTTTCTCTTAATTTCCTTCGGGAACATTGTGTCACGTGCTACTAGCTCTACCCTGGGTAACCAAATACGTTCTTTCTTGTGATCTCCTGTTAACAGTTCACACTCTATAAAGTTGTCGCCTAGTTGTGTCACGATTAATCTTGTGCCATTACACTGACCGCTGCCTACGTCAAAATTTCGCAGTAATATGACAATAACACCAACCTTTAATACCAATTCGTGTGGAGGTAATGATGGAATATCAACTGTATTAACCAAATCTATTGGAACTTGAAAATCGTCACTTTCTTCTGACTCATAAGAATCAAAACTTATATAAATTCTACTTTCGCCACGAATCTTCTCTAATATAATAGAGTTAACCTCTCGAACAGCAGCATTAGTCGGGCACAATATTGCCTTCTCTCCATTACTTGTGGTAGCATAGTGCCCATCGTATACATAATCAAGCAATTCATCTAGTGTAGGTACTAAAAATTTATTCGGTATTTCTATTAAATCTTTAGGAGCAAGCCGCTCCGGTAAAACATTTTCAGATAAAGTGACACACGGTAGTCGGCCATTTCCCAATGTCAACAACCAATCGGAGAATCGCAGCTTGCCCAATTCTTCTTCAATCTTTTGGCCTTTTGCCCTCATGTTCATATTTAAAGATAGCTGGGCCATTTTTGGCCACAATTCGCTTGTTTTCAAACAGGAGCTGATAATATCTGTCCTACTTCCGTTTATTACAACAGGTAAAATTTGACGGAAATCGCCACCAAACAGAACACATTTTCCACCCATTGGTGCGTCTCTTCTCATGACATCACGGAGATACCTATCTACAGCTTCAATAGCTAGACGAGGAGTCATGGGAGCCTCATCCCATATAATCATTGAAGCATTTCTTAATCTTTCTGACTGCGGTGCCTCTATTGGCCAGCCCGGCATAGAGCTTTTATGAATGTCCAATGGAAGCTTGAAGGCTCGATGAACTGTTTCTCCTCCTCTTAACAAAATGGCAGCTATACCTGTCCACGCTACTGCAATAGTGCTCCTCTGAAGTCTATCATTCAGTACTTGAATTATGGTGTTGTATAGATACGTCTTCCCTGTACCTCCAGGTCCGTCTAAATAAAATAGATGCTCGTTATCAATGCTGCTTCTATCGAGGTTATCGTTATTGTCGTTAACACAATCGCCAATTTCGTTAACAATTTCTACAGGTATCTCGAAGTTGTTAACTTTCGCACAGGATCTTAAAATTCTCAGAAATACTGTCTTCTGACCAGAATTTAGTTTCTGGGGATTATACATGACTCTTATATTTGCAGCAGTATCATCATTTTCGGTATTGTCTATTATATATTGTTCGTCATTATCATCAGAATTATAGGTGCAATATATGCCGAGGGCATTTAATGTTGTATTTTCTCTATTCCTTTGAATTACTTTTTCAATTTCATCCATCGCTTTCTTAACAGCGTCTCTTTTCCGCAGTTGATTGTGCACAAAATCGCTAGTCAAATCGTCTAACTACTTAGCCCATAGACGCGGAAGTTGATGTACAATTTCGTTTGACACAACACAGCATATCAATGCAAACAGTTTTCTCAGCATCTTTGGATGTCGTTGAAATGCTGCTTCTTCAATTGTTCTATCAAATTCATCGATATTACCGAGTAAATTTCTATGTTCACAGGACTCCCTGAACGTTGTACAAACATAGCCCTCAACATTGAGCAAATCTTCGAAGGAAGTTGGGCCACGAATATGCATTAACAGCATTCTTAAGAAATACTTTTCCGTTTGCGCTTCAGTTGGGCTTATATGAACAACACATCCAATCATTTTACTTTTTTGTCTTCTACGCTGCCATATTGCTTGTTTGTCATTCCACACATAATGTTCCGGTATTTCGATGTATTTATATTGACATGCGTCACAATCCTTTGTATTTAACATGAAGAACGCTTCTAATTTCGAAGGTTTATTCAGTCTGTCACCCACAGTCTCAATATCATCCTCTTCATCGTAGAATATTTCACGTTGTCCTTGTAAATGTACAGGTAATACCATTACCGAATGCGATCGGTCACTCATTTTATACTCAAACAGTCTCCAGCATGCTTCCATACTACTTACATATCGGCATTCTATATAATGTCTGATTTCATCAATCGCACACTGCCCATCATCATTATTAGTGTCACTTGATTCTTGTAACGCCTGCTGTGGCTGTTCTTGGTCTACTTCATATATGTTTGTGAAGTCCGCGCCCTTGTTTACATATTTATGTAGGTATTTTAATGTCTTGATGGAACCACAAACTTCGAAGTTTATATGACAATCATACTTCGCCAATGCATATGGATTATACGGAACAACATAACGATTATCCACTGTTGTACCTTTTTCTGGGTAATAAATGGTTCTCCCATCAGCAGGTCTTTTATAGGCTGGCCGTTGATTATCACCGTCATATAGTCGTGTCTCCTGTACGAATTTACGTGGGTAACCCTTAACACATTTTCCAGTACTCCTGGTACAGACAGCCTCTGGCCACGTTCGTCCGCATGGACCATGAATTTGGAACAATCTCACTTTATCGTACAAGCACGGCTGTGCAACAGGATCCGGTATAGTTGCATTAACAATTCTATCCACAGATTCAGCGTCTTGAATGCTATCATCATCTATGAATGTTACCAAGATATGAGCGTGTGGTAGTCCTCTTTTTTGAAACTCAATTACGTAGTAATATGACAATACTACGCCCCATAGCTGTTTATGAATCAAATCATCCATAAATTCTAATAATTTAGTGTGAAACACTCGGCACACAATGTCTGGACGATTCTCCCATTTTTGGTTACTCCCAACTGTTTCCTTTATTTCATTCCATCTTGCGTTGCATGTGAATGTTATGAAGAGATCTGGCTTGCCTTATCTTGCCACCACAGCCATTGCATCTAAATACTGTCGTGGCCGATATATGTCGCAGCCGATGAACTTTGCCGGTAAAATGTAAGCTTTACCTACTGGTTGACCCACTCTATTAATTTCGACCGATTCAGTTTTCCTACCTTCATTATACCTTCGCAGTCTTTCTTCTACTGCTATACGAAATTTATCCTGGTGTTGTCGGATGAAGAATAGACGATCTGTTTCAACGCGAACCCAGGCGTCGACTATGTACTGTTGAAACAATTTCCCAGCTTTGTGGAGTACAGAAAAAGCATCTCGGCTCATCAATCGATATCTGAAATATTCACTCATTGTGATTTTTTTATTTGGTCGCAATATGTATCTGAGATCTACTGTGAATCCTTTATCTCCACAAGGAAATAACAAAGGATAAGTCATGGGATCCAAAAGCATCGACAGATTCTTTATTTCCTGATGTCGCCTTTCAATATTCGTAGCATTAATTTGATTGGGATAAACTTTCAGTTCAACATCAAATGGTGGATTTCTCCGGAGAATACAGCTGCAATATCACTCCGACTCTCGGGGAGGTTGAAATTTCGTCTTAGTTCGTTCATGTTTGGTGCTTTTGTGAACCCAATAATTATATCTTGAATTAATCTTTGTCCAGCGTGTCGAGCCTTCTCTTCTTCTATAACTTCCGCCATAATTTTATAGGCTTGTATCCACGGATTCACTGTGCGCAAGCAATTTTCTATTATTCTCATTAGTTCATTATCAATTTCTCCATGAATGAAATCGTTTCTTTTATTCAAAGCATCTTCAACATCTAAAAAATAATAATGACTCTGTCTTGGACATTGTAGATCCTGAGTGTCCGGAATGCCTTCGATAAAATGGTAAATTTGGCCGCATATACTGTAACTCCATGCGCCTTGTCCATGCCGTTCAGGTTGTCTAAAACGATTATCTTCTAATGACGGCTTTGATGTTTTGTAAGATGCCATGGCAAATAAACTGTTAATTCTCCTTATATTTTCTCTGAATTGCTTCGCCAAATGCGATCCATCTGTATACAAGCTTTTTAATGGAGGTGGACAGGGTCCTAGCGGCGGTAATGTATACGAGCCATTCTTACAACACAATAGTCTGATTGCTTGTCTGTTGCGAGGTTCTTCGGAA
This sequence comes from Meloe dianella, assembly GCA_028455855.1. Taxonomy (NCBI): domain Eukaryota; kingdom Metazoa; phylum Arthropoda; class Insecta; order Coleoptera; family Meloidae; genus Meloe; species Meloe dianella. The sequence continues at coordinate 9,336 of JAPTHL010000052.1, read as the reverse complement.
AAAAATAATGCATTGCAATGTCGGCAAACGTCTATCATACGGCCACAAAATATGCACATGTCTGCATAGATTCTCGATGCCAATCACTGTTTCTAAAATAGCTCTCTTATAAGTCAGGCGTTTTGGTACATCAGCATGCCGTCGACGAAGCTGCCGTGGATTATTCATTGGTGGTGGTAGCGATTGATAGGGCGATCGTGTTATTGTCGTTGGAGATTGAGAATTTGCCTGGGGCGTCGATGAAAATGATATAGCGGATTCTTGAACTACTGAAATGGTTTTTGATGTTACCGGTATTTCATCTTTTTTCTCCAACTTTTGATTGTCAGTACCTATTTCTGACTGAACATTTGCATTCTTGCGTTTTTTTCTGCTGATTGGTGACACTGTATAAATTTCAGGACATCTTTCTAATACTACTCTTAACTCCTTAATATTTTGGTGAGCAGAACAATAATTTCCTGTTTCCGTTTCCTTGCAGATCTTCTTCATATGCGCATCAATAATATTTTTATCTAATCTTATAAGATTTACGCGTAATTCACGAAAATCATCTGAAATATAAGCACCTACATTACGAAGGGGGAGTTGATATTTACCTGATCTATGATGATTTTGAATTCCTATCATCCTGTTGGCTCGAGCTTTTCTTTCTTCGGAGTAGGGACTGTGATCGCCGGTAAGACGTCCTTTGAGACAACACTTTTTGTGAATGAGGCATGACTTGCAAAGTATCCAATGGTTGGTTTGTTTGTAAGATGTATATGTATATATATATACAAGTTTTGGGCACAGTAGATGGGTTCTGAAATAAGAAATAGAAACTATGTAGATGCTAAGGTTAATTTATTCTTTTTTATCTGCAATATTCAATAGTCAAACAAAGGTTATTGCTATGCTCGACAGTTGCATCGTTAATTGGACAATTCAACATCATGTAAACAATTGTGCATAAACAAATTCGTTTACTAAATATTCGACGATAAATATAATGATTAGGCAGTATCGTGAAGACATGCTCAACGTTTTATGAAGGTTTGAATACTCAGAGACATCCGTTATTGCCACGCAATGCAGTTACATTCTTTTTTTGACCAGCTATTTATTCAATGTATGACAAATCACAAAACAAATATGAGATGAAATAACAAATTCCAGATAGATTTATGGGGTCAATAAAATCATCATAATGAAGAGCTATTATATTGTTATTGTTCTACAAAAGTATACATAACGGAAATTGAGTTCACTGAAACTAAACTGATTCAGAAGACACGCTTGACAAAAACCGACAAATGGTAGACACTCCTGTCTGTTTACATTAGAAGACGCTTGTTCTGACGCCTGGCGACGGCAATTTGAATTAGGAAAAGCTGTTATGTTTTGAAATAAATTGATTTGGCAAAGTTGCAAACCCAATTTTTTTGACGAACCCTTATGAAATTTTCATTTCGGCAGTTCGAGAAACATAAATTACAATAGGTTGCAGGTTTGCTTAAAATTTAGACTCTTTGTATCATAGGTCACTGTCACTGATAATATAAAAAAATCAGTTTTGAAGTTGAATAATATCGAGGATGTCAATAGGCTGTATTAAAATTGTTTGTCGATCAAGTTAATTTGAAAGTTGCACCCTAACTTCCTTTGACACCTATGAATGATTTTCCTTCAAAATGTGTATCCCATAAACTTTACGGTACAATAGTTCGTAATTGGCTTAAATTCGGACATTTCGACAAAATTCCGTTTGGTCATCGCCAACTGTCTCTTCCGAAATTTTTTAAAAATACTTGATTGCATGATGATGAATAGATACCAAGGCTGTGACATCATAATAAAAATTTTCCATTGCGGTAGATTTTTATTTCACTTGGAAATTTTTTTTGTTGTATTATTGTAGAAATGAATTAAATCTCCATTTTTGTATAAAATGCAAGAATGTCTTTGCATTTTTTGTAATGCTCATTTCGCTGAGTATTGCTTTGATGAACGTTTATCTACTTTTCATTTCAGAAAATCATCTGAAGTAGAGTTCAATAGATTGAAAGTTTGCAAGAACTCCTTTATTTTCCGTTGTTTAGCTCAGGATTGATTCCCCTATTGACAGCAAGGATAATCTTGAGAGATTCAATCAAGTTTTGAGATTGAGTAATATCAAGGAGGTCTGTATACCTTGTTAATATCACTGTTCCAAAATTATTCTTTCAAATATATTGTGCGTATCCTTCAATCACTCTAACTGATAATATTATTGTAAAATCCAATATATTTTCGTCATTAATAGACATTGAAAGTGTGCTTATGATTTAATAGAATTATTTTGCGATTAGCTTCATGATAATTTTCAACAGAAGTTTCTTTTGACGGAAGCCTATGAACTAACAAAAATTGAATCAGTATAGAAATCTATTGATACCAATTATGTGAATGTGCCATATTAAAAAATTTATTGATCGATTTATTTTAAAAGTTGCACCCTAATTTTTTTTGACGAACGCCTATAAACATTGGTTTGTTGGAAATAAAAACCTAATAAATTAGAAGTACTGCAGTAAGTAAACTGTTCAAAAGTGGGCATTTCCACAAATATTCCGCGTCCGATCCCCCACTCTAACTAATATTTTCTAATATATATATATTTTGGGAGACACTTGATGAAATGATCATGTACGCATGCCAAGAGTGTGCAACCCTTTTCAAATGAAAATTCCGCGGCCTCATTTTCCTCTTATTATAAAAATTTTTTTTTTGACGGACGCCTATGGAAAAATTTTTCCCACAAAAAAAATTTTCCGGTCAATTATACAATCATTCACGTAATTTGCGTGTCCTATTTCTATTACACTGACCTGTCACACGACGTTAAATGTCGAAATTATGATCAAGATCAAGCATCCTAATTTCCTTATGACGGGCGCCTATGGACTAATTCTCTTGACAAATCAAACTTCAAGACTATAAAATACTATAGTATTCATTTCAGTTGAAAATACGCGTTTTCAAAAAAAAATGACTTTTTCTCCCCACACTCTAACTAATAACAATATCGTGAGATTCATAATTTTGCTGCTTATGATAGACGTTAAGGATGCTTATTGGATGCAAAGCAATTTTTTTGCATTTTATTTAGTGCAAATTTTGAACCCTAATTTTTTTTGACGAACGTCTATGGAAAATTATTTTCTCAAAAATGAAAGACCTAAAGATTGGTAAACTGCGTAATTGCTCAAAGTTTGAATTTTCCTATTGTATCACGGGATTGATTCCCCCACTCCAACTAATGCTAACAGCACAAAATTTGAAATTGTTTCTGGACCTCTTGATACAAAAAATGTGAATGTGCTATATGAAAATTATTTTGTCATGCAATATAATTTGAAAATTGCACCCTAATTTTGTTTTGACGAACGTCTATGGATTTTTTTCGTTCAAAAATTGTGTTCAAAAAAAATCAGGAGTACAGTCGTGTGTATGTTGTTTAGAATTGAGCAACTCGACAAAAATTCCGCGTCGCCCTCCCCCACTCTAACTATCAGGAATTGAGGAAAACCCTTCACAACATGATAATGGACAGATGCCAAGGGTGTGCTATCATGATGGGAAATTTTCTCATGCGGTTAATTTTTGTCTTATTTTTGCAAAAAAAAATTTTTTGACGGACGCCAATGGAAAAATTTTTGGATTAAAATAAAATGTGCATGCTATTATACAATCATTCATGTGTTGCCGTGTCTTATTATGATAAGACAAAGCTGCCACATGACCATAAATGTCGTGCTCATGTTATCATTCTAGCACCCTAATTTTTTGGTGACGCACGCCTATGATTCATGTTTTTACGAATATGAATTTTTAAGTCACATAGGTTGCACTAGTATCCAATATTACTCAAAATTCGGAAATTTCGACACAAATTTCGCGTCGCCCTCCCCACTCTAACTATTGAAAATTAAGGAAAACCCTTAACAGGATGATGTTTGAGAGAGTCCATGATTGTGCCATCATAATGGGAATTTTTCTCTGCGGTTGCTTGTTCTCTTACTTTGAGAATAATTTTTTTTCTGACGGACGTCTATGGAAAAATTTTTGTTTGAAAGAGATTGTCCAAGAAAATATACGTTCAACCGCGTAATGCGCATGTCTTTGTTACATATGGCTGAGTCGTAATACCACTTCAAACGTCCGGCTCATTTTCTGTATTTTGCACTCAAATTACTAAATGACGGACGCCTATGGACTAATTTTTTTGAAAAACAAATGTCGACTATCATAGTGAGTGGTAGTATGTACTTGACAAAAATTCACCCTTTCCCTCCCCCACCCTAACTGGTGACATTGAGAAAAAATCATAAGTGGTTCCATCATCAGACACCAAGGATGTGCATGAGGTATAAAAAGAATTTTTTGCGAATTTTTTTTTTAAATTCACGAACCCTAATTTTTTTTGACGAACGTCATTGAAAAATATTTACAAAAAAAATTGTTGTCCTTGCAATTCTGCGTTCCGCGATGTCTTTAGCGCGTCTCTACGACCCAAGAGTAAGCCGTCACACGACGTCAAAAACCCAGCTCATGTTCCCGATTAGCGGGTATACAATCCGACGCTTGGCGAATTCTGCTTCGCAATGATAGGAAGAGCCGACATCGAAGGATCAAAAGGCGACGTCGCTATGAACGCTTGGCCGCCACAAGCCAGTTATCCCTGTGGTAACTTTTCTGACACCTCTTGCTAAAAACTCTTTAAGCCAAAAGGATCGATAGGCCGTGCTTTCGCAGTCCCTATACATACTGAATATCGGGATCAAGCCAGCATTTGCCCTTTTGCTCTACGCGAGGTTTCTGTCCTCGCTGAGCTGGCCTTAGGACACCTGCGTTATTCTTTGACAGATGTACCGCCCCAGTCAAACTCCCCGCCTGACGGGGTCCTCGAATCAGATTACGCAAGAGCATAAATTGGTGACTGGAACGCAACGTAACCAATACAACACTGCATGTTTACCTAATAAGACAAGCCCATTGATAACTCATGCAAGCGAAGTACGGCACGAAACGTCCAGAACACCACTCATACGCTTGGATCAAGAAAACCATGACAGCCGAAGCTCGTAAGCAACGACGCATGCTTTCCGTTTAATCGAGTAATTATTATACCATTACCATTACCATTTACCATATTCAAATCTGATTATAAATTTTATATGTTAGCATTGTGATAATGGTCTTATATATTCGTCGGCGTAGATGTAGACCGACGCATCCTTTAATCCCCATTACATTTGATCTTCACGTACACGTTCTCGACCTAGACATCTCCTCTTCCACACCGCTCTTGTAAAAGCATTATGTATGGAAGATCCCATTAAGGGAGGAGTGGACACGAGAGCTTTTCAGCCTGACCGAAATTTCCAACTCTAATTCAGTTTTTTCGTTGCATCGGGGCCATATACCCCGAGCTCCCACTATTATTGGAGAGAATGAGAGGCGCTTTCAGGCCATCTGGCCTTCGCTGCTTCAATGAACTTACTGTTGCCGTAGACTTCGCTGTTTTTTCTACCCATATTGTTTCCATAGTTCTATTCCCACCCAACTCACTTGCACGTCAGATATTATAAGATCGTTAGGTTTATGTATTACTATATCAGGTTTGTAGAGCTGACCATCTGGATGTCTGACGTGCGGTTCTTCCTCTACATCCCACCCTCTATCTCGACAGTGTTTTGCTATTTTCTTGGCAATTTCATTGTGTCGGCTAATTCTTTCATAGTGTGTTATTGGGCATTTTTGGAGCACATGATTTAGTGTCTCCTGTGTATTGCATCCCCCCTGCAGAATCTTAATTCGGGGGGTTTGATGGTATTGCCGCTGTGGGCAAGTTTCCTGTCCTTAATTGTACTGCCCTCACATAATCTTTACCGCTCCAACCATGCGGTTTGTTTGTAACCCAACCCCGACTCGCATAGTCTTCAGCAGATAATTCTAGACCTTTTGATCGTACTTGTTCTGAAATATTTTCTCTATAAATATGCTCTTATGGTATTTCGCCTGCCAATTTTTGTAGTCTGTATATTGTATTTGTCATATCTGTATGTTGTAAGACTGCACTAAGTAGTAAATCATTATCACAATTCTCAACTAGATTTATTATTCTCTTGGTCAGTATTTTCGGTATATTTCGTCTGAGGTCTTGTATTCCAAGACCCCCATCTTTTGTTTTTGCATGTATCAGCGAGTCGGATGTATGAATATTCAGATGTAAAATTTTTTTAACTGCCATTCTTATTAATCTATCAGCTGATCTTAACGTGCAGGCTGTAATTGTTGTTATTTGGAAACCATAATGTAGTTTTGGTATCACAAAATCTCTTACTAGCTCTACCTTTTGATCTGGTTTAAGTGCAGCTCTACTAATATTATGTAGCCATTTTGTTAAATTAAATAAGTTGGGTTTACAAATTCCTGCCGATCCAAACATATGTCCTAAATATTTGAATGTATTTACACTGTCTGTCTGGTTAATGTATTGATTATTAATTTTAAATTGAGGGCTGGTCCGGGTAACAACTCTCCCACCTAAGACTTCAGTGGATACTGCTGTATATTTTTTTGGGTTTGCTGACATTCCCCTTCTTTTCATAAAATCATTAATTATTTCGACAATCATGTGACACATTCTGTGCCATGTCCTCCATTATGATCAAGTCATCAGCAAATGCAAGTATGGGGCATTTAACGTCTGGAATCAGGGTGCCTCCGCGTCTTTGGTTTTCTAAAATTTCTAAAAGCTCGTCAATCACTAGGTTAAATAAAATTGGACTTAGAGGATCACCCTGTTTCACTCCCCTATTTATGTTTATTGGTCTTGTTTTATATCCTCCTACCGATATTTCGGTATGTGATTCATTCATACTTTGCATTATATAATCTATAAATCTTTGATCAATTCCCTTTCTGTCCAGAGCCCTGTGTATAGCACGATGCGACACTGTATCGAACGCTTTTCGTATATCGAGGGAGACGATGTTGTATGGTTTTCTATTAGCTGTTCTTATTTTAATATAATGATTCAGTATAAGGGTATTGGCAAGAGTCCCGTCACAATTTATGAAACCTCTTTGGCTCTTATTTAATATAATATTATCTTTTAGTCTTTTTGTTAGAATTCTGTGTAATAATCTTTGTAACATGGAACTTATTGTGATCGGGCGCCAATTACCCGGATCAAGTCAGTCACCCTCTTTAAAGATTAATGTTGTTCTGGATCTTTTCCAAGAACTTATGCATAAATTTTTGTAAATAATAATTGTATATAAAACTGCTAATCTTGTGTCGTTAAATTTCTTTACAGCTGCATGTGATACACAATCAGAACCAGGAGCTGAGCTTCCCCATTTTACTTTTGCCGCCCGGACCTCCTCCGTCGTTACTGGGTAGAAAGCGCCTCTCATCTCTGTATTTAGTTGTTTTATTAGTGGTACTGTGTTCAATAAATCATCATTATCATTATTATTTGGTGTCTCATATATTTGGGCGTAGAGCCCCTCAACATCTTTGATATCTGGAAACGTTTCGTTAGAAATAATGTGTCTACCGTTTATGATCATATCGGCTAATGCTGCCCTGTTTTAGTGTACAGGTCCTGTGACTTTTTATATGTAGCTGCTCGAGGACCATCACCTGTGTTTTTATTTCCGTAGGCTGAATGTTTATCTATTTCTTTTAGTTGATCTATTATTTTGTGAATTGCAGCAAAAATTCTCATCAATCCAGCTTTCCACTAGTGGAGTTATATTTCTGTCTTGTTGGTTTACTCACAATATTTATTATTTCAATAAGCTCTTTATCTTTCACCACGTAATCTATCTGATTCAATAGATATTCAATAAGTTCGTCTTCATCATTTGATTTATCAATATTAGGTAGACTTATACTTTTCTCATTTTTCTAGATCTTGTATTATGAATCACGGGTGGTGAATTTAATAGAATCATCTTTTAAATCGTTTCCATGATTGTTATTTATTAATTTAATAGTATTGTTGGGCTGTTCATCCAGCACCTGAGACAATTGAACATTATTATTATTTGTTTTTATTTCTATTACTATTAATTGATTATTATCCACATCAATATTTATAGGCTCTTGTTTCTTAGAGTTGGTATTCTTATTATTAGTCTTATTATTACTGTCATTATTATATTTGTTATTCTCAATATTTTGTGTGTCATTGGTCTTATCATGTTCTTGTTGATCACTGTTATTAGTTTTATTTATCTTATTATGATCTTTATGACTAGTTTTAATTATAGTATTGATATTTCTTTTATTTCGGTCAGAGGGGGCAGCGACCCCATCCGACAACTACTGAGGGCAACTTCATTGGTATGCTAGTTCTTTTATTATTAGTATTTATAGGGCTTGTAATTCTTTTGTTCTTTAGATTTCTTCTTGCTCTTTCTAGATATTCTTTATATGCTGGTCTGTTTCGTCTATATTTAATCTGTTCGTGTGTAAGCCCGGTAGTCTCTATCATAAGTTTGTAAAATATACCATTTTTAGACTCAGCTTCTATACTAGCAATTTTGGTCATCATTTCTGTTTCTGATGGTTTCAATTTATCTTCCAGATCTTTATTATATTCAATAGGGTGACTACGTTTCTCGTGGAGTCTAACTCCTGCATATGTTTCATATGTTGCCTCGCAGTAGCCGCATGCGGTCCTGGGGACGCAACCACCCCTCCTGTGCCGGCCAAGACCGGACGCAGATATATACTTTACCGCAACTCTCGCAAGAGTGATGCGGTTGACTGATGTTCTGTACGCCTGAATGGGTCGAGAGTCTCTTTGGCTCTACATTAATTGGTGTTATTATAGGATTATTATTATTACTAATTATTGATGTGCCAGGTTGAGAATCCGAATTTGACTGGACCTCAGTTATTTTATTATTTTTCTATTTTCCCTGACACTGACCGTCTTAGCGGTTATCCGGGTGTTCTTTGTCCCGGTTTGGAGACGTGTCTCCATAGCTATCGTTAGTTTTTTCGATCTTGTAATTGGCATCTTTGATGTCTTGTCTTATTATTTATATATTAAATTATATCAAATTAAGTTAGAAACAAAATAAAATAAAATAATATAAATTGTGGTACGTCAGTACTTATATATTACGTTATAATATACAAATTTCTTTTATTAACCACTTCCAAAAACTAAGCGTTTTAATCCCCTGCTTAGCGTTACCCGACTCTCACCACGAGGAGGTGGGGGAAGGTCGCATATAGTATAGATAGTAAAATGTTCGTGTGATGTACACACAATCACGGTGTCAGTTATAT
>JAPTHL010000051.1:25000-63563 GCA_028455855.1 Meloe dianella | reverse complement strand
GAGAAAAAGACACAGCTCCACTTGAAATCTGATTAGATACATAGAACGATTACAAAATTTAATTCCATCATATATCTGTGTTTGATACCTCCGAAACGTTAGGAATCGTTCTTTCTCGTGTCAAATTACGTCCTACCTCTATATTTTGAGTTATCTTGACGTATTCTATGTATACATTGCATAAGATATAATGTACAGAGCATGTGAACGTCTTTTAATTTTCAGTTATTAATGAAGCTATCGATTGATTTCCTGAGCGAAAGAAAGTCTCATCATAGGTCTAATACAGAGTAAATACGTCTCAAATCGTAAAAAAGACAGAGCTTCACTCGAAATATGATTAGATACATAGAACGATTACAAAACTTAATTCCATCTATATCTGCGTTTGATACCTCTGAAACGTTTGGAATCGTTCTGTCCCGTGTCGAATGACGTCCTACCTCTATATTTTAAGTTATCTTGACGTTTTCTATGTATACATTGCATAAGATATAATGCACAGCCCATTTGAACGGCTTTTAATTTTCAGTTATTAATGAAGCTATTGATTGAATTCCTAAACGAAGGGAAGCCTCATCCTAGGTCTAATACAGAGTAAATACGTCTCAAATTGTAAAAAAGACAGAGCTCTATTTGAAATATGATTAGATACATAGAACGATTACAAAACTTAATTTCATCATATACCTGTGTTTACTACCTCTGAAACGTTTGGAAACGTTCTTTCTCGTGTCAGATTACGCCCTAACTCTATATTTTGAGTAATCATGACGTTTCCTATGTATACAATGCATAAGATATAATGTACAGCGCGTTTGAACGTCTATTAATTTTCGGTTATTAATGAAGTTATCGATTGAAATCCGAAACGAAGGGACGCCTCATCCTAGGTCCTATTCAGAGTAAATATGTCCCAAATCGGTAAAAAAACAAAGCTCCACTTGAAATCTGATTAGATAGACAGATCGATCACAAAACTATATTACATCATATATCTGCGTTGGATACCTCTGAAACGTTTGGAATTGTTCTTTCTCGTGTCAAATTACGTCCTACCTCTATATTTTAAGTTATCTTGACGTATTCTATGTATACATTGCATAAGATATAATGTACAGAGCATGTGAACGTCTTTTAATTTTCAGTTATTAATGAAGCTAGCGATTGAATTCCTGAACGACGAAAAGTCTCATCCTAGGTCTAATACAGACTAAATACGTCTCTAATCGTGAAAAAGACAGAGCTCCACTTGAAATCTGATTAGATACATAGAACGATTACAAAAATTATTTCCATCATATATCTGTGTTTGATACCTCCGAAACGTTAGGAATCGTTCTTTCTCGTGTCAAATTACGTCCTACCTCTATATTTTAGGTTATCTTGACGTTTTCTATGTATACATTGCATAAGATAAAATATACAGCGCATTTGAACGGCTTTTAATTTTCAGTTATTAATGAAGCTATCGATTGAATTCCTAAACGAAGGGAACCCTCAATCTAGGTCTAATACAGAGTAAATACGTCTCAAATTGTAAAAAAGACAGAGCTCTATTTGAAATATGATTAGATACATAGAACGATTACAAAACTTAATTTCATCATATACCTGTGTTTACTACCTCTGAAACGTTTGGAAACGTTCTTTCTCGTGTCAGATTACGCCCTAACTCTATATTTTGAGTAATCATGACGTTTCCTATGTATACAATGCATAAGATATAATGTACAGCGCGTTTGAACGTCTATTAATTTTCGGTTATTAATGAAGGTATCGATTGAATTCCTAAACGAAGGGAAGCCTCAATCTAGGTCTTATTCAGAGTAAATATGTCCCAAATCGGTAAAAAAACAAAGCTCCACTTGAAATCTGATTAGATATACAGATCGATCACAAAACTTTATTCCATCATATATCTGTGTTTGATACCTCCGAAGCGCCTGGAATCGTTCCTTTCCGTGTCGAATGACGTGTTACCTCTATATTTTGAGTAATCTTGACGTCTCCTATGTATACATTGCATAAGATATAATGTACAGAGCATTTGAACGTCTTTTAATTTTCAGTTATTAATGAAGCTAGCGATTGAATTCCTGAACGACGAGATGTCTCATCCTAGGTCTAATACAGACTAAATACGTCTCTAATCGTGAAAAAGACAGAGCTCCACTTGAAATCTGATTAGATACATAGAACGATTACAAAAATTAATTCCATCATATATCTGTGTTTGATACCTCCGAAACGTTAGGAATCGTTCTTTCTCGTGTCAAATTACGTCCTACCTCTATATTTCAAGTCATCTTGACGTTTCTTATGTATACATTGCATAAGAAATAATGTACAGAGCATTTGAACATCTTTTAATTTTCAGGTATTAATGTATCTATCGAATGAATTCCTGAACGAAGGAAAGTCTCATCCTAGGTCTAATACAAAGTAAATACGTTTCAAATCGTGAAAAAGACAGAGCTCCACTTGAAATCTGATTAGATACATAGAACAATTACAAAATTTAATTCCATCATATATCTGTGTTTGATACCTCCGAAACGTTAGGAATCGTTCTTTCTCGTGTCAAATTACGTCCTACCTCTATATTTGGAGTTATCTTGACGTTTTCTATGTATACATTGCATAAGATATAATGTACAGAGCATTTGAACGTCTTTTAATTTTCAGTTATTAATGAAGTTATCAATTGAATTCCTGAACCAAGGAAAGTCTCATCCTAGGTATAATACAGAGTAACTACGTCTCAAATCGTCAAAAAGACAAAGCTCCACTTGAAATCTGATTAGATACATAGAACAATTACAAAATTTAATTCCATCATATATCTGTGTTTGATACCTCCGAAACGTTAGGAATCGTTCTTTCTCGTGTCAAATTACGTCCTACCTCTATATTTGGAGTTATCTTGACGTTTTCTATGTATACATTGCATAAGATATAATGTACAGAGCATTTGAACGTCCTCTAATTTTCAGTTATTAATAAAGCTATCGAATCAATTCCTGAACGAAGGAAAGTCCCATCCTAGGTCTAATTCAGAGTGAATACGTCCCAAATCGTGAAAATGACAGAGCTTTACTTGACAACTGATTAGATACACAGAACGATCACAAAATTTAATTCCATCATATATCTGCGTTTGATACCTCTGAAACGTTTGGAATCGTTCTTTCTCGTGTCAAATTACGTCCTACCTCTACATTTTGAGTTATCTTGAACTTTCCCATGTATACATTGCATAAGATATAATGTACAGAGCGCTTGAACGTCTTTTAATTTTCAGTCATTAATGAAGCTATCGATTCAATTCCTGAATAAAGGAAAGTCTAATCCTAGGTCTAATACAGAGTAAATACTACTCAAATCGTAAAATAGACAGAGCTCCATTTGAAATATGATTAGATACATAGAACGATTACAAAACTTTATTCCATCATATATCTGTGTTTGATACCTCTGGAACGTTTGGAATCGTTCCTTCCCGTGTCGAATCACGCCCTACCTCTATATTTCAAGTTATCTTGACGTTTTCTATGTATACATTGCATAAGATATAATGTACAGAGCGTTTGAACGTCTTTTAATTTTCAGTTATTAATGAAGCTATCGATTCAATTCCTGAACGGAGGAAAGTCTCATCCTAGGTCTAATACAGACTAAATACGTCTCAAATCGTAAAAAAGACAGAGTTCCATTTGAAATATGATTAGATACATAAAACGATAACAAAACTTTATTCCATCATATATCTGTGTTTGATACCTCTGAAGCGTTTGGAATCGTTCCTTTCCGTGTCGAATGACGTCCTACCTCTATATTTTAAGTTATCTTGACGTTTTCTATGTATACATTGCATATGATATAATGTACAGAGCATTTGAACGCCTTTTAATTTTCAGTTATTAATGAAGCTAGCAATTGAATTCCTTAAAGAAGGAAAGTCTCATCCTAGGTCTAATACAGAGTAAATACGTCTCAAATCGAGAAAAAGACAGAGCTCCACTTGAAATCTGATTAGATACATAGAACGATTACAAAATTTAATTCCATCATATATCTGTGTTTGATACCTCCGAAACGTTAGGAATCGTTCTTTCTCGTGTCAAATTACGTCCTACCTCTATATTTTGAGTTATCTTGACGTATTCTATGTATACATTGCATAAGATATAATGTACACAGCATGTGAACGTCTTTTAATTTTCAGTTATTAATGAAGCTATCGATTGATTTCCTGAGCGAAAGAAAGTCTCATCATAGGTCTAATACAGAGTAAATACGTCTCAAATCGTAAAAAAGACAGAGCTTCACTCGAAATATGATTAGATACATAGAACGATTACAAAACTTAATTCCATCTTATATCTGCGTTTGATACCTCTGAAACGTTTGGAATCGTTCTGTCCCGTGTCGAATGACGTCCTACCTCTATATTTTAAGTTATCTTGACGTTTTCTATGTATACATTGCATAAGATATAATGCACAGCCCATTTGAACGGCTTTTAATTTTCAGTTATTAATGAAGATATTGATTGAATTCCTAAACGAAGGGAAGCCTCATCCTAGGTCTAATACAGAGTAAATACGTCTCAAATTGTAAAAAAGGCAGAGCTCTATTTGAAATATGATTAGATACATAGAACGATTACAAAACTTAATTTCATCATATACCTGTGTTTACTACCTCTGAAACGTTTGGAAACGTTCTTTCTCGTGTCGAATGACGTCCTACCTCTATATTTTGAGTAATCTTGACGTTTCCTATGTATACATTGCTTAAGATATAATGTACAGAGCATTTGAACGTCTTTTAATTTTCAGTTATTAATGAAGCTATTGATTGAATTCCTAAACGAAGGAAAGTCTCATCCTAGGTCTAATACAAAGTAAATATGTCTCAAATCGTAAAAATGACAGAGCTCCATTTGAAATATGATTAGATAAATAGAACGATTACAAAACTTAATTCTATCATGTATCTGCGTTTGATACCTCTGAAACGTTTAGTAATCGTTCCTTCCCGTGTCGAATGACGTCCTACCTCTATATTTTGAGTAATCTTGACGTTTCCTATGTATACATTGCTTAAGATATAATGTACAGAGCATTTGAACGTCTTTTAATTTTCAGTTATTAATGAAGCTATCGATTGATTTCCTGAGCGAAAGAAAGTCTCATCATAGGTCTAATACAGAGTAAATACGTCTCAAATCGTGAAAAAGACAGAGCTTCACTCGAAATATGATTAGATACATAGAACGATTACAAAACTTAATTCCATCTTATATCTGCGTTTGATACCTCTGAAACGTTTGGAATCGTTCTGTCCCGTGTCGAATGACGTCCTACCTCTATATTTTAAGTTATCTTGACGTTTTCTATGTATACATTGCATAAGATATAATGCACAGCCCATTTGAACGGCTTTTAATTTTCAGTTATTAATGAAGCTATTGATTGAATTCCTAAACGAAGGAAAGTCTCATCCTAGGTCTAATACAAAGTAAATATGTCTCAAATCGTAAAAATGACAGAGCTCCATTTGAAATATGATTAGATAAATAGAACGATTACAAAACTTAATTCTATCATGTATCTGCGTTTGATACCTCTGAAACGTTTAGAATCGTTCCTTCCCGTGTCGAATGACGTCCTACCTCTATATTTTGAGTAATCTTGACGTTTCCTATGTATACATTGCTTAAGATATAATGTACAGAGCATTTGAACGTCTTTTAATTTTCAGTTATTAATGAAGCTAGCGATTGAATTCCTGAACGAAGGAAAGTCTCATCCTAGGTCTAATACAGAGTAACTACGTGTCAAATCGTAAAAAATACAAAGCTCCACTCGAAATCTGATTAGATACACAGATCGAACACTAAACATTATTACATCATATATCTGTGTTTGATACAACTGAAACGTTTTTAATCGTTCTCTCCCGTGTCAAATGACGTCCAACCTCTATATTTTAAGTTATCTCGACGTGTTCTATGTATACATTGCATAAGATATAATGTACAGCGCATTTGAACGTCCTTTAATTTTCAGTTATTAATAAAGCTATCGTTGAATTCCTGATCGAAGGAAAGTCTCATCCTAGGTCTAATACAGAGTAAATACATCTCAAATCGTAAAAAAGACAGAGCTCCACTTGAAATCTGATTAGATACTTAGAACGATTACACAATTTAATTCCATCATATATCTGTGTTTGATACCTCTGAAACGTTTTTAATCGTTCTTTGCCGTGTCGAATGACGTCCAACCTCTATATTTTAAGTTATCTTGACGTTTTCTATGTATGCATTGCATAACATATAATGTACAGCACATTTGAACGTCTTTTAATTTTCAGTTATTAATGAAGCTAGCGATTGAATTCCTGAACGACGAAAAGTCTCATCCTAGGTCTAATACAGACTAAATACGTCTCAAATCGTGAAAAAGGCAGAGCTCAACTTGATATCTGATTAGATACATAGAACGATTACAAAACTTAATTTCATCATATATCTGTATTTGATACCTCTGAAACGTTTGGAATTGTTCTTTCTCGTGTCAGATTACGTCCTACCTCTATATTTTGAGTAATCTTGACGTTTCCTATGTATACATTGCATAAGATATAATGTACAGCGCGTTTGAATGTCTATTAATTTTCGGTTATTAATGAAGTTACCGATTGAATTCTTAAACGAAGGGAAGCCTCATCCTAGGTCTTATTCAGAGTAAATATGTCCCAAATCGGTAAAAAAACAAAGCTCCACTTGAAATCTGATTAGATAGACAGATCGATCACAAAACTTTATTCCATCATAAATCTGTGTTTGATACCTCTGAAGCGTCTGTAATCGTTCCTTCCCGTGTCGAATGACGTGTTACCTCTATATTTTGAGTAATCTTGACGTATCCTACGTATACATTGCATAAGATATAATGTACAGAGCATTTGAACGTCTTTTAATTTTCAGTTATTAATGAAGCTATCGATTGAATTCCTGAACGAAAGAGAGTCTCATCCTAGTTCTAATACAGAGTAAATACGTCCCAAATCGTAAAAAAGACAAAGCTGCACTTGAAATCTGATGAGAAACATAGAACGATTACAAAATTTAATTCCATCATATATTTGTGTTGGATACATCTGAAGCGTTTTTAATCGTTCTTTCCCGTGTTACATGACGTCCTACCTCTATATTTTAAGTTATCTTTACCTTTTCTATGTATACATTGCATAAGATATAATGTACAGAGCATTTGAACGTCATTTAATTTTCAGTTATTAATGAAGCTAGCGATTGAATTCCTTAACGAAAGAAAGTCTCATCCTAGGTCAAATACAGACTAAATACGTCTCAAATCGTAAAAACGACAGAGCTTCACTTGAAATCTGATTAGATACATGGAACTATTACAAAATTTAATTCCATCATATATCTGTTTTTGATCCCTCCGAAACGTTAGGAATCGTTCTTTCTCGTGTCAAATTACGTCCTACAGCTATATTTTAAGTCATCTTGACGTTTCTCATGTATACATTACATAAGATATAATGTACAAAGCAATTGAACGTCTTTTAATTTTCAGGTATTAATGAATATATCGAATGAATTCCTGAACGAAGGAGAGTCTCATCCTAGGTCTAATACAAGGTAAATATGTCTCAAATCGTAAAAAAGACAAAGCTCCACTCGAAATCTGATTAGATACACAGATCGAACACTAAACATTATTCCATCATATATCTGTGTTTGATACATCTGAAACGTTTGGAATCGTTCTGGCCCGTGTCGAATGACGTTCTACCTCTATATTTTGAGTTATCTTGACGTTTTCTATGTATACATTGCATACGATATAATGTACAGAGCATTTGAACGTCTTTTAATTTTCAGTTATTAATGAAGCTAGCGATTGAATTCCTGAACGAAGGAAAGTCTCATCCTAGGTCTTATACAGAGTAACTACGTCTCAAATCGTAAAAAAGACAAATCTCCACTCTAAATCTGATTAGATACACAGATCGATCACTAAACTTTATTCCATCATATACCTGTGTTTGATACCTCTGAAACGTTTGGAATCGTTTTTCTAGTGTCAAATTACGTCCTATCTCTATATTTTGAGTAGTCTTGACGTTTCCTATGTATACAATGCATAAGATATAATGTACAGCGCGTTTGAACGTCTATTAATTTTCGGTTACTAATGAATTTATCGATTGAATTCCTAAACGAAGAAAAGCCTCATCCTAGGTCTTATTCAGAGTAAATATGTCCCAAATCGGTGAAAAAACAAACCTCCACTTGAGATCTGATTAGATAGACAGATCAATCACAAAACTTTATTCCATCATATATCTGTGTTTGATATCTCTGAAGCGTCTGGAATCGTTCCTTCCCGTGTCGAATGACGTTTTACCTCTATATTTTGAGTAATCTTGACGTTTCCTATGTATACATTGCATAAGATATAATGTACAGAGCAATTGAACGTCTTTTAATTTTCAGTTATTAATGAAGCTATCGATTGAATTCCTGAACGAAAGAGAGTCTCATCCTAGGTCTAATACAGAGTAAATACGTCTCAAATCGTTAAAAGACAAAGTTTCACTTTAATTCTGATTAGATACACAGATCGAACACAAAACTTTATTCCATCATATATCTGTGTTTGATACATCTGAAACGTTTTTAATCGTTCTTTCCCGTGTCAAATGACGTCCAACCTCTATAATTTAAGTTATCTTGACGTTTCCTATGTATACATTGCATAAGAAATAATGTACAGAGCATTTGAACGTCTTTTAATTTTCAGTTATTAATGAAGCTAGCAGTTGAATTCCTTAACGAAAGAAAGTCTCATCCTAGGTCTAATTCAGAGTGAATACGTCCCAGATCGTGAAAATGACAGAGATTTACTTGACACCTGATTAGATACACAGAACGATCACAAAATTTAATTCCATCATATATCTGCGTGTGATACCTCTGAAACGTTTTGAATCGTTCTTTCTCTTGTCTAATCACGTCCTATATCTATAATTTGAATAATCTTGGAGTTTCTTATGTGTACATAGCATAAGATATTATGTACAGAGCATTTGAACATCTTGCAATTTTCAGTTATTAATGAAGCTATAGATTGAATTCCTGAACGAAGTAACGTCTCATCCTTGCTCTAATACAGAGTAAATACGTCCCGAATCGTAAAAAGACAGAGATTTACTTGAAATCTGATTAGATACACAGGTCGAACACAAAACTCTATTCCATCATATATCTGTGTTTGATACATCTGAAACGTTAGGAATCGCTCTTTCTCGTGTCAATTTACGTCCTACCTCTATATTTTAAGTTATCTTGGCGTTTTCTATGTATACATTGCATAAGAGATAATGTACAGCGCATTTGAACGTCTTATAACTTTCAGTTTTTAATGAAGCTATCGATTGAATTCCTCAACGAAGGAAAGTCTCGTCCTAGGTCTAATACAGAGTAAATACGTCTCAAATTGTAAAAAGACAGCGCTCCATTTGAAGTATGATTAGATACATAGAACGATTACAAAACTTAATTTCATCATATACTTGTGTTTGATACCTCTGAAACGTTTGGAATCGTTTTTCTAGTGTCAGATTACGTCCTACCTCTACATTTTGTGTAATCTTGACGTTTCCTATGTATACAATGCATAAGATATAATGTACAGCGCGTTTGAACGTCTATTAATTTTCGGTTACTAATGAAGTTATCGATTGAATTCCTAAACGAATTGAAGCCTCATCCTAGGTCTTATTCAGAGTAAATATGTCCCAGATCGGTGAAAAAACAAACCTCCACTTGAGATCTGATTAGATAGATAGATCAATCACAAAACTTTATTCCATCATATATCTGTGTTTGATACCCCTGAAACGTTTGAAATCGTCCTTTCCCGCGTCGAATGACGTCCTACCTCTATATTTTAAGATATCTTGACGTTTTCTATGTATACAATGCATAAGATATAATGTCCAGAGCATTTGAACGTCTTTTAATTTTCAGTTATTAATGAAGCTATCGTTGAATTCGTGAACGAAGGAAAGTCTCATCCTAGGTCTAATACAAAGTAAATATGTCTCAAATCGTAAAAAAGACAGAGCTCCATTGGAAATATGATTAGATACATAGAACGATTACAAAACTTAATTCCATCATGTATCTGCGTTTGATACATCTGAAACGTTTGGAATCGTTCTTTTTCGTGTCAAATTACGTCCTACCTCTATATTTTAAGTCATCTTGACGTTTCCTATGTATACATTGCATAAGATATAATGTACAGCGCATTTGAACGTCTTTTACTTTTCAGTTAGTAATGAAGCTAGCGATTGAATTCCTTAACGAATGAAAGTCTCATCCTTGGTCTAATACAGACTAAATATGTCTCAAATCGTAAAAAGACAGAGCTCCACTTGAAATCTGATTAGATACATAGGAAGATTACAAAATTTAAGTCCATCATATATATGTGTTTGATACCTCTGAAACGTTTTTAATCGTTCTTTCCCGTGTCAAATGACGTCCAACCTCTATATTTCAAGTTATCGTGACGTTTTCTATGTATACATTGCATAAGATATAATGTACAGCGCATTTGAACGGCTTTTAATTTTCAGTTATTAATGAAGCTATCGATTGAATTCCTAAACGAAGGGAAGCCTCATCCTAGGTCTAATACAGAGTAAATACGTCTCAAATTGTAAAAGAGACAGATCTCCATTTGAAATATGATTAGATACATAGAACGATTACAAAATTTAATTCCATCATATAGCTGTGTTTGATACCTCCGAAACGTTAGGAATCGTTACTTCTCGTGTCAAATTACGTCCTACCTCTATATTTTAAGTTATCTTGACGTTTTCTATGTATACATTGCATAAGATATAATGTACAGATCATTTGAACGTCTGTTAATTTACAGTTATTAATAAAGCTAGCGATTGAATACCTTAACGAAGGAAAGTCTCATCCTAGGTCTAATACAGAGTAAATACGTCTCAAATCGTTGAAAGACAAAGTTTCACTTTAATTCTGATTAGATACACAGATCGAACACAAAACTTTATTCCATCATATATCTTTGTTTGATACCTCGGAAACGTTTGAAATCGTCCTTTCCCGTGTCGAATGACGTCCTACCTCTATATTTTAAGTTACCTTGACGTTTTCTATGTATACATTGCATAAGATATAATGTACAGAGCATTTGAACGTCTGAAACGTTTGGAATCGTTCTTTCTCGTGTCAAATTACGTCCTACAGCTATATTTTAAGTCATCTTGACGTTTCCTATGTACACATTGCACAAGATATAATGTACAGAGCATTTGAACGTATTTTAATTTTCAGTTATTAATGAAGCTATCGATTGAATTCCTGAACGCAGTAAAGTCTCATCCTGGGTCTAATACAAAGTAACTACGTCTCAAATTGTGGAGAAGACAGAGCTCAACTTGAAATCTGATTAGATACATAGAACGATTACAAAATTTAATTCCATCATATATCTGTGTTTGATACCTCCGAAACGTAAGGAATCGTTTGTTCTCGTGTCAAATTACGTCCTACCTCTATATTTTAGGTTATCTTGACGTTTTCTATGTATACATTGCATAAGATATAATGTACAGCGCATTTGAAAGGCTTTTAATTTTCAGTTATTAATGAAGCCATCGATTGAATTCCTAAACAAAGGGAAGCCTCATCCTAGGTCTAATACAGAGTAAATACGTCTCAAATTGTAAAAAAGACAGAGCTCCATTTGAAATATGATTAGATACATAGAACGATTACAAAACTTAATTTCATCATGTATCTGCGTTTGATACATCTGAAACGTTTGGAATCGTTTTTTTCCTGCAAATTACGTCCTACCTCGATATTTTGAGTAATCTTGACGTTTTCTATGTATACATTGCATAAGATATAATGTACAGAGCATTTGAACGTCTTTTAATTTTCAGTTATTGATGAAGTTAGCGATTGAATTCCTTAACGAAGGATAGTCTCATCCTAGGTCCAATACAGAATAAATACGTCTCAAACCATAAAAAAAGCAGAGCTCTACTTGAAATCTTATTAAATACATAGAACGATTACAAAACTTTATTCCATCATATTTCTGTGTTTGATACCTCTAAACGTTTGGAATCGCTCTTTCTCGTGTCAAATTACGTAGTACCTCTATATTTTAAGTTATCTTGACGTTTCCTATGTATACATTGCATAAGATATAATGTACAGAGCATTTGACCTTCCTTTGATTTTCAGCTGATAATGAAGCTATAGATTGAATTCCTTAACGAAAGAAAGTCTCATCCTTGGTCTAATACAGACTAAATACGTGTCAAATCGTGAAAAAGACAGAGCTTCACTTGAAATCTGATTAGATACATAGAACGATTACAAAACTCAATTCCATTATATATCTGCGTTTGATACCTCCGAAACGTTTGGAATCGTTCCTTCCCGTGTCGAATGACAACCTACCTCTATATTTCGAGTTTTCTTGACGTTTTCTATGTATACATTGCATAAGATATAATGTACAGAGCAATTGAACGTCTTTTAATTTTCAGTTATTAATGAAGCTATCGATTGAATTCCCGAACGAAGGAAAGTATCATCCTAGGTCTAATACAGAGTAAATACGTCTCAAATTGTGAAAAAGACAGAGCTCTATTTGAAATATGAATAGATACATAGAACGATTACAAAACTTTATTCCAACATATGTCTGTGTTGTATACCTCCAGAACGTTAGGAATCGCTCTTTCTCGTGTCAAATTACGTCTTACCTCTATATTTTGAGATATCTTGACGTTTTATATGTATACATTGCATAAGATATAATGTAAAGAGCATTTGAACGTCTTCTAATTTTCAGTTATTAATGAAGCTATAGATTGATTGCCTGGTCGAAAGAAAGTCTCATCCTAGGTCTAATACAGAGTAAATATGTCCCAACTTGTTGAAAAGACAAAGCTCCACTTGAAATCTGATTAGATACACAGATCGAACACAAAACTTTACTCCATCATATATCTGTGTTTGATACATCTGAAACGTTTGGAATCGTCCTTTTCCGTGTCGAATGACGTCCTGCCACTATATTTCAAGTTTTCTTGACGTTTTCTATGTATACATTGCATAAGATATAATGTACAGAGCATTTGAACGTCTTTTAATTTTCAGTTATTAATGAAGCTAACGATTCAGTTCCTGAACAAAAGAAAGTCTAATGCTAGGTCTAATACAGAGTAAATACTACTCAAATCGTAAAAATGACAGAGCTCCATTTGAAATAGGATTAGATACATAGAACGAATACAAAACTGAATTTCATCATATATATGCGTTTGATACCTCCGAAACGTTTGGAATCGCTCTCTCTCTCGTGTCAAATTACGTCCTAACTCTATATTTTAAGTCATCTTGAAGTCTCCTATGTATACATTGCACAAGATATAATGTACAGAGCATTTGAACGTCTTTTAATTTTCAGATATTAATGAAGCTATCGATTGAATTCCTGAACGAAGGAAAGTCTCATCCTGGGTCTAATACAGAGTAAATACGTTCCGAATCGTAAAAAAGCAGAGCTTCACTTGAAATCTGATTAAATACATAGAACGATTACAAAACTTTATTCCATCATATATCTGTGTTTGATACCTCTGAAACGTTTGAAATCGTTCTTTCTCGTGTCAAATTACGTCCTACCTCTATATTTTAAGTTATCTTGACGTTTCCTATGTATACATTGCATAAGATATTATGTACAGAGCATTTGAACTTCCTTTAATTTTCAGCTAATAATGAAGCTATAGATTGAATTCCTGAACGAAAAAAGTCTCATCCTAGGTCTAATACAGAGTAAATACGTTCCGAATCGTAAAAAAGCAGAGCTTCACTTGAAATCTGATTAAATACATAGAACGATTACAAAACTTTATTCCATCATATATCTGTGTTTGATACCTCTGAAACGTTTGAAATCGTTCTTTCTCGTGTCAAATTACGTCCTACCTCTATATTTTAAGTTATCTTGACGTTTTCTATGTATACATTGCATAAGATATAATGTACAGCGCATTTGAACGTCTTATAATTTTCAGTTATTAATGAAGCTATAGATTGAATTCCTGAACGAAATAAAGTCTCATTCTTGTTCTAATACAGAGTAAATACGTCTCAAATCGTAAAAAAGTCAGAGCTTCACTTGAAATCTGATTAGATACATAGAACGATTACAAAACTTAATTCCATCATATATCTGCGTTTGATACCTCTGAAACCTGTGGAATCGTTCTTTCTCGTGTCAGATTACGTCCTACCTCTATATATTGAGTAATCTTGACGTTTACTATGTATACATTGCATAAGATATAATTTTTAAGAGCATTTGATCGTCTTCTAATTTTCAGTTATTAATTTAGCTATAGATTTGACTTTCTTTCGATCAGGCAATCAATCTATAGCTTCATTAATAACTGAAAATTAAAAGACGTTCAAATGATCTGTCGATTATATCTTATGCAATGTATACATAGAACACGTCAAGATAACTTAAAATATAGAGGTAGGACGTCATTCGACACGGGAAAGAACGATTCCAAACGTTTCAGATATATCAAACACAGATATATGATGGAGTAAAGTTTTGTGTTCGATCTGTGTATCTAATCAGATTTCAAGTAGAGCTTTGTCTTTTCAACAAATTGGGACATATTTACTCTGTATTAAACCTAGGATGAGAATTTCTTTCGATCAGGCAATCAATCTATAGCTTCATTAATAACTGAAAATTAGAAGACGTTCAAATGCTCTGTACATGACATCTTATGCAATGTATAGATAGAAAACTTCAAGATAACTTAAAATATAGAGGTAGGACGTCATTCGACACGGAAGAGAACGATTCCAAACGTTTCAGATGTATCAAACACAGATATATGATGAAATAATGTTTTGTGATCGATCTGTGTATCTAATCAGATTTCAAGTGAAGCTTTGCCTTTTTAACGATTTGGGATATATTTACTCTGTATTAGACCTAGGATGAGACTTTCCTTCGCTCAGGAATTCAATCGATAACTTCAATAATAACTGGAAATTAAAAGACGTTCAAACGCTCTGTACATTATATCTTATGCAATGTATACATGGGAAACGCCAAGATAACTCAAAATATAGAGTTTGGACGTAATTTGACACGAGTAAGAACGATTCCAAACGTTTCAGAGGTATCAAACACAGATATATGATGGAATAATGTTTTGTGTTCGACCTGTGTATCTAATCAGATTTCGAGTGGAGCTTTGTCTTTTTTACGATATGAGACGTAGTTACTCTGTATTAGACCTATGATGAGACTTTCCTTCGTTCAGGAATTCAATCGCTAGCTTCATTAATAACTGAAAATTATAAGACGTTCAAATGCGCTGTACATTATATCTTATGCAATGTATACATAGAAAAAGTCAAGATAAATCAAAATATAGAGGAAGGACGTAATTTGAAACGAGAAAGAAGGCTTCCTAAAGTTTCGGATGTATCAAACACAGATATATGATGGAATTAAATTTTGTAATCGTTCTATGTATCTAATCAGATTTCAAGTTTAGCCCAGTCTTTTTTACGATTTCAGACGTATTTACTCTCTATTAGACCTAGGATGAGACTTTCCTTCGTTAAGGAATTCCATCGCTAGCTTCATTAATTCCTGAAAATTATAAGACGTTCAATTGCTCTGTCCATCATATCTTATGCAATGTATACATAGAAAACTTCAAGATAACTTAAAATATAGAGGTAGGACGTCATTCGACACGGGAAAGACCGATTCCAAACGTTTCAGATGTATCAAACACAGATATACGATGGAATAAAGTTTTGTGTTCGATCTGTGTATCTAATCAGATTTCAAGTGGAGCTCAGTCTTTTTTACGATTTGACACGTATTTACTCTGTATTAGACCTAGGATGAGACTTTTTCGCTCAGGAATTCAATCGCTAGCTTCATTAATAACTGATAATTAAAATACGTTCAAATGCTCTGTACATTATATCCTATGCAATGTATACATAAAAAACGTCAAGATAACGTGAAATATAGAGGTAGGAAGTCATTTGACACGGGATAGAACGATTAAAAACGCTTCAGAGGTATCAAACACAAATATATGATGGAATTAAATTTTGTAATCGTTCTATGTATCTTATCAGATTTCAAGTGCGGCTTCGCCTTTTTTCCGATTCGAGACGTATTTACTCTGTATTAGACCAAGGATGAGACTTTCCTTCGTTTAGGAATTCATTCGATAGTTTCATTAATATCTGAAAATTAAAAGACGTTCAAATGCTCTGTACATTATATCATATGCAATGTATACATAGGAAACGTCAAGATTAATCAATGTATAGAGATAGGACGTCATTCGACACGGAAAGGAACGATTCCAAGCGTTTCAGATTTATCAAACGCACATACATGATTCAATTAAGCTTTGTAATCGTTCGATGTATCTAATCATATTTCAAAGAGGGCTCTGTCTTTTTTACGATTTGGGACGTATTCACTTTGTATTAGACCTAGGATGAGACTTTCCTTCGTTCAGGAATTCATTCGATAGTTTCATTAATACCTGAAAATTAAAAGACGTTCAAATGCTCTGTACATTATATCCTATGCAATGTATAGATAAAAACGTCAAGATAACTTGAAATATAGGGGTAGGACGTCAATCGACACGGGAAAGAACGATTCCAACCGTTTCAGATGTATCAAATACAGATATATGATGGAATAATGTTTTGTGTTCGATCTGTGTATCTAATCAGATTTCGAGTGGAGCTTTGTCTTTTTTACGATTTGAGACGTAGTTACTCTGTATTAGACCTAGGATGAGACTTTCCTTCGTTCAGGAATTCAATCGATATCTTCATTAGTAACTGAAAATTAAAAGACGTTCATATGCTCTGTACATTATATCTTATGCAATGTATACATAAAAAACGTCAAGATAACTTGAAATATAGGGGTAGGACGTCAATCGACACGGGAAAGAACGATTCCAACCGTTTCAGATGTATCAAGTACAGATATATGATGGAATAATGTTTTGTGTTCGATCTGTGTATCTAATCAGATTTCGAGTGGAGCTTTGTCTTTTTTACGATTTGAGACGTAGTTACTCTGTATTAGACCTAGGCTGAGACTTTCCTTCGTTCAGGAATTCAATCGATAACTTCATTAATAACTGAAAATTAAAAGACGTTCATATGCTCTGTACATTATATCTTATGCAATGTATACATAGGAAACGTCAAGATTACTCAATATATAGAGGTAGGACGTCATTCGACACGGGAAAGAACGATTCCAAACGTTTCAGATGTATCAAACACAGATATATGATGGAATAATGTTTTGTGTTCGATCTGTGTATCTAATCAGATTTTGAGTGGAGCTTTGTCTTTTTTACGATTTGAGAAGTAGTTACTCTGTATTAGACCTCGGATGAGACTTCCCTTCGTTCAGGAATTCAATCGATAGCTTCATTAATAACTGAAAATTAAAAGACGTTCTAATGCTCTGTACATTATATCTTATGCAATGTATACATAGGAAACGTCAAGATTACTCAAAATATAGAGGTAGGACGTAATTTGACACGAGAAAGAACGATTCCAGGCGTTTCAGAGGTATCAAACGCAGATATATGATGGAATTAAACTTTGTAATCGTTCTATGTATCTAATCATATTTCAAATGAAGCTCTGTCTTTTTTACAATTTGGGACGTATTTACTCTGTATTAGACCTAGGATGAGGCTTCCCTTCGTTTAGGAATTCAATCGATAGCTTCATTAATAACTGAAAATCAAAAGCCGTTCAAATGCGCTGTACATTATATCTTATGCAATGTATACATGGAAAACGTCAGGATTACTCAATATATAGAGGTAGGACGTCATTCGACACGGGAAAGAACGATTCCAAACGTTTCAGATGTATCAAACGCAGATATATGATGGAATAATGTTTTGTGTTCGATCTGTGTATCTAATCAGATTTCGAGTGGAGCTTTGTCTTTTTTACGATTTGAGAATTAGTTACTCTGTATTAGACCTCGGATGAGACTTTCCTTCGTTCAGGAATTCAATCGATAACTTCATTAATAACTGAAAATTAAAAGTCGTTCTAATGCTCTGTACATTATATCTTATGCAATGTATACATAGGAAACGTCAAGATTACTCAATGTATAGAGATAGGACGTCATTCGACACGGAAAGGAACGATTCCAAGCGTTTCAGAGGTATCAAACGCAGATACATGATGGAATTAAGCTTTGTAATCGTTCTATGTACCTAATCATATTTCAAAGAGGGCTCGGTCTTTTTTACGATTTGGGACGTATTCACTTTGTATTAGACCTAGGATGAGACTTTCCTTCGTTCAGGAATTCATTCGATAGTTTCATTAATACCTGAAAATTAAAAGACGTTCAAATGCTCTGTACATTATATCCTATGCAATGTATAGATAAAAAACGTCAAGGTAACGTAAAATATAGAGGTGGGAAGTCATTTGACACGGGATAGAACGATTAAAAACGTTTCAGAATTATCAAACACAAATATATGATGGAATTAAATTTTGTAATCGTTCTATGTATCTCATCAGATTTCAAGTGCAGCTTTGTCTTTCTTACGATTTGAGACGTATTTACTCTGTATTAGACCTAGGATGAGGCTTCCCTTCGTTTAGGAATTCAATCGATAGCTTCATTAATAACTGAAAATTAAAAGCCGTTCAAATGCGCTGTACATTATATCTTATGCAATGTATACATAGAAAACGTCAAGATTACTCAAAATATAGAGGTAGGACGTAATTTGACACGAGAAAGAACGATTCCAAGCGTTTCAGAGGTATCAAACGCAGATACATGATGGAATTAAGCCTTGTAATCGTTCTATGTATCTAATCATATTTCAAATGGAGCTCTGTCTTTTTTACAATTTGAGACGTATGTACTCTGTCTAAGACCTAGGATGAGGCTCCACTTCGTTCAGGAATTCAGTCGATAACTTGATTAATAACCAAAAATTAAAAGACGTTCAAATGCTCTGTAAATTATATCTTATGCAATGTATACATAGAAAACGTCAAGATAACTTAAAATATAGAGGTAGGACGTCAATCGACACGGGAAAGAACGATTACAACCGTTTCAGATGTATCAAATACAGATATCTGATGGAATAATATTTTGTGTTCGATCTGTGTATCTAATCAGATTTCGATTGGAGCTTTGCCTTTTTTACGATTTGAGACGTAGTTACTCTGTGTTAGACCTAGGAAGAGACTTTCCTTCGTTCAGGAATTCAATCGATAACTTCATTAATAACTGAAAATTAAAAGACGTTCATATGCTCTGTACATTATATCTTATGCAATGTATACATAGGAAACGTCAAGATTACTCAAAATATAGAGGTAGGACGTAATCTGACCCGAGAAAGAACGATTCCAAACGTTTCAGAGGTATCAAACACAGGTATATGATGGAATTAAGTTTTGTAATCGTTCTATGTATCTAATCATATTTCAAATGGAGCTCTGTCTTTTTTACAATTTGAGACGTATTTACTCTGTATTAGACCTAGGATGAGGCTTCCCTTCGTTTAGGAATTCAATCGATAGCTTCATTAATAACTGAAAATTAAAAGCCGTTCAAATGCGCTGTACATTATATCTTATGCAATGTATACATAGAAAACGTCAAGATCACTCAATATATAGAGGTAGGACGTCATTCGACACGGGAAAGAACGATTCCAAACGTTTCAGATGTATCAAACACAGATATATGATGGAATAATGTTTTGTGTTCGATCTGTGTATCTAATCAGATTTCGAGTGGAGCTTTGTCTTTTTTACGATTTGAGAAGTAGTTACTCTGTATTAGACCTCGGATGAGAATTTCCTTCGTTCAGGAATTCAATCGATAACTTCATTAATAACTGAAAATTAAAAGACGTTCTAATGCTCTGTACATTATATCTTATGCAATTTATACATAGGAAACGTCAAGATTACTCAAAATATAGAGGTAGGACGTCATTCGATACGGAAGGGAACGATTCCAAACGT
Source organism: Meloe dianella (assembly GCA_028455855.1). Taxonomy (NCBI): domain Eukaryota; kingdom Metazoa; phylum Arthropoda; class Insecta; order Coleoptera; family Meloidae; genus Meloe; species Meloe dianella. The sequence goes on along the minus strand of JAPTHL010000051.1, from coordinate 43,324 downwards.
TTCAGAGGTATCAAACACAGATATATGATGGAATAAAGTTTTGTGATCGATCTGTGTATCTAATCAGATTTCAAGTGGAGCTGTGTCTTATTTACGATTTGAGACGTAGTTCCTCTGTATTATACCTAGGATGAGACTTTCCTTCGTTCAGGAATTCAATCGATAACTTCATTAATAACTGAAAATTAAACGACGTTCAAATGCTCTGTACATTATATCTTATGCAATGTATACATAGAAAACGTCAAGATTACTTAATATATAGAGGTAGGACGTCATTCGACACGGGAAAGACCGATTCCAAACGTTTCAGATGTATCAAACACAGAGATACGATGGAATAAAGTTTTGTGTTCGATCTGTGTATCTAATCAGATTTCAAGTGGAGCTCAGTCTTTTTTACGATTTGAGACCTATTTAGTCTGTATTAGACCTAGGATGAGACTTTCCTTCGTTCAGGAATTCAATCGATAGCTTCATAATTAACTGAATCTTAGAAGACGTCCAAATGCTCTGTACATTATATCTTATGGAATGCATGCATAAGAAACGTCAAGATGACTTAAAATATAGAGGTAGGACGTAATTTGACACGAGGAAGAACGATTGCACACATTTCAGATGTATCAAACGCAGATATATGATTGAAGAAAGTTTTGTGTTCGATCTGTAGTATCTAATCAGATTTCAAGTGAAGCTTTGTCTTTTTTACGATTTGAGACGTAGTTACTCTGTATTAGACCGAGGATGAGACTTTCATTCGTTCAGGAATTCAATCGATAGCTTCATTAATGACTGAAAATTAAATGACGTTCAAATGCTCTGTACATTATATCTTATGCAATGTATGCATACGAAACGTCAAGATGACTTCAAATATAGAGGTAGGACGAAATTTGACACGAGGAAGAACGATTGCACACATTTCAGATGTATCAAACACAGATATATGATGGAATAAAGTTTTGTAATCGTTCTATGTATCTAATCATATTTCAAATGGAGCCCTGTCTTTTTCACGATTTGAGTAGTATTTACTTTGTATTAAACCTAGGATGAGACTTTCCTTCGTTCAGGAATTGAATCGATAGCTTCATTAATAACTGAAAATTAAAAGACGTTCAAATGCTCTGTACATTATATCTTATGCAATGTATACATAGTAAACGTCAATATTACTCAAGATATATAGGTAAGACGTAATTCGACACGAGAAAGAACAATTCCACACGTTTCAGATGTATCAAACACAGGTATATGATGGAATTAAATTTTGTAATCGTTCTATGTATCTAATCAGATTTCAAGTAGAGCTCTGTCTTTTTCACGATTTGAGACGTATTTAGTCTGTATTAGACCTAGGATGAGACTTTCCTTCGTTCAGGAATTCAATCGCTAGCTTTATTAATAACTGAAAATTAAAAGACATTCAAATGCTCTCTACATTATATCTGATGCAATGTATACATAGAAAACGTCAAGATAACTTAAAATATAGAGGTAGGAAGTGATTTGACACGGGATAGAACGATTAAAAACGTTCCAGAGGTATCAAGCACAAATATATGATGGAATTAAATTTTGTAATCGTTCTATGTATCGCATCAGATTTCAAGTGCGGCTTTGTCTTTTTTACGATTTGAGACGTAGTTACTCTGTATTAGACCTAGGATGAGACTTTCCTTAGTTCAGGAATTCAATCGATAACTTCATTAATAACTGAAAATTAAAAGACGTTCAAATGCTCTGTACATTATATCTTATGCAATGTATACATAGGAAACGTCGAAATTACTCAAAATATAGTGGTATAACTTAATATGACACGAGAATGACCGATTCCAAACCTTTCAGATGGATCAAAACCAGACATATGATGGAATTAAGCTTTGTGTTCGTTCTGTGTATCTAATCAGAATTCAAGTAAAGCTCTGTCTGTTACACGATTTGACACCTATTTACTCTGTATTTGACCTAGGATGAGACTTTCTTCCGCTCAGGAATCCACTCGCTAGCTTCATTAATAACAGAAAATTAAAAGACGTTCATATGCTCTGTACATTATATCTTAAGCAATGTATACATAGGAAACGTCAAGGTGACTTAAAATATAGTGGTAGGACGTAATTTGACACGAGAAAGAACGATTCCAAACGTTTCAGAGGTATCAAACACGGATATATGATGGAAATAAGTTTTGTAATCGTTCTATGTATCTAATCAGATTTCAAGTGGAGCTCTGTCTTTTTCACGATTTGGAACGTATTTATTCTATACTAGACCTAGGATGAGACTTTCTTCGTTGAGGAATTCAATCGATAGCTTCATTAATACCTGAAAATTAAGAGACGTTCCAATGCTCTGTACATTATATCTTATGTAATGTATACATGAGAAACGTCAGGGTGACTTAAAATATAGAGGTAGGACGTAAATTGACACGAGAAAGTACGATTCCTAACGTTTCGGAGGGATCAAACACAAATATATGATGGAATTTGATTTTGTATTCGTTCTATTTATCTAATCAGATTTCAAGTAGAGCTCTGTCTTTTTCCCGATTTGAGACGTATTTAGACTGTATTGAACCTAGGATGAGACTTTCCTTTGTTAAGGAATTCAATCAATAGCTTCATTAATCACTGAAAATGAAAAGGCGTTCAAATTCTCTGTACATTATATGTTATGCAATGTATACATAGAAAATGTCAAGATAACATAAAATTTTGAGGTAGGACAATTTTTACTCTGTTATTAGTCCTAGGATGAGACTTTCCTTCGCTCAGGAATCCAATCGATAGTTTCAGTAATAACTGAAAATTAAAAGACGTTCAAATGCTCTGTACATTATATCTTATGCAATGTATACATAGGAAACGTCAAGTTTACTCAAAATATAGAGGTAGGACGTCATTCGACACGGGAAGTAACGATTCCAAACTTTTCAGAGGTATCAAACACAAATATATGATGGAATAAAGTTTTGTCGCCGACCTGTGTATCTAATCAGATTTCGAGTGGAGCTTTGTCTTTTTTACGATATGAGACGTAGTTACTCTGTATTAGACCTATGTTGAGACTTTCCTTCGTTCAGGAATTCAATCGCTAGCTTGATTAATAACTGAAAATTAAAAGACGTTCAGCGCCGTACATTAGTTTCGTATGCAATGTACACTAACAACAATTCGGGGCAAGCATCGGCATTATATCCGAAAACTAACCAAACACGAATATGCTTGTTACAAAATCAAACGCCTTAAAAGCGACTTTACTATATAGTATTATTTTGATACCGTCGAATTAATTGATCAGAAATCTCATGTTTGAACAATAAGCATACTCGAAAGCATACCATACTGGACATTCTACATTGAAACTCTTCGATCAATATTCAACGAATCGCGACGTTTTACTAGAGAAGAAGTGCCCGCATTCATCAACGGTAACATAAATAGCTGGCGCAAAACTATTACAAGTCAAAATTTTGTCACACAAACCATCTATGACCGAAGATGATATACGCTGAATCTTCTCGATCAATCTTCGGGTCGCTCAGGTTTACCCCTAAACGGTTTCACGTACTATTGAACTCTCTCTTCAAAGTTCTTTTCAGCTTTCCCTCACGGTACTTGTTCGCTATCGGTCTCGTGGTTATATTTAGCCTTAGATGGAGTTTACCAACCACTTAGGGCTGCACTCTCAAACAACCCGACTCTAAGGAGAAATCCTCTTTAAATTGGCAAAGGTCACAACGGGGCTGGCACCCTCTATGGGTTAATGCCCCCTTATAGATGGACTTGGACTCAATGCACAATCCAAAGGTATTGGATTCTCCTAACCACTACATTTCCTAATGTCCAATATTGAACATAGGATTCAGTGCTGGGCTTTTCCTGCTTCGCTCGCCGCTAATAAGGGAATCCTAGTTAGTTTCTTTTCCTCTGCTTATTAATATGCTTAAATTCAGCGGGTAGTCTCACCTAATCTGAGGTCATTTTTTTATATTTTGAGTTTATTTATTTGTATTATTTAAAAAAAAAACAGAATATATATAATTTTCATTATATTTAACAAAATGAGAATCTTTTCCTTTGACACGATATTCTTAAAAAAGATTATCGGCAAACGAATAAACCTCAAAACGTTATTACTTTTTTTTATGTCGCGTATACACGCGTTAATGATCAATATATACAATTTTAGTACACCCAACACGCTCCGACGACTTCTATTATTAAAATAATGAAAATCACAATAATAATAAAAGACCGAGCAGTCATTGAAAATGAAACGACCCTCAGCTAGGCATGGTCCAGGAACAGTATCCGAGAACCGCAATGTGCGTTCGAAATGTCGATGTTCATGTGTCCTGCAGTTCACTCGTTGAATCGCAATTAGCTACGTTCTTCATCGACCCACGAGCCAAGTGATCCACCATTTAGAGTTGTAAAATATACAAGTCTTTCAACAAGTATTTAGTATATCTTAATATAATATAGTATAATATATGTTTTTAATAATATCTTGTAATATAATATATTTATAAGATATTCTGTATTATTGATGCACATTAGAATGTGTTACAATGTACAAGTGTAGAATGGTACAGCAAAACGTTCATAACACTAAATTCGCAACTATGATTTGCAACGCCCAGAAACATCACTTTATGTATTAGGTGTTTCCCTATCACCTATTCTGGAGGGATACGAATTCTCCGATTTGTTGGTGAACTGGTTCCTAGTAACGTTTCTACGTGATTTTGCTAGACGCATTCGTGTTTGTCAATTATGTTATTCATTTATTTAAGCCGCAGGCTCCGAACTTGTGGTGCCCTTCCGTCTATTCCTTTAAGTTATGATATGCAACGTACAGACACACCATATTATCAATAAGGTGCTCGTTTCACTTTGGTCAGTTCTAGTAATGTATCTGAATCTGGAGGATGCCCTCAATTCCTCCGTTTTATTGTTGAACTGTTTCGTAGTAACGTTTGAGTATTTTACTTGTATTTTTTGCATTTGACAATACACTTATGTGGTTCACAGATCATATTTATAACCCATTTTATATATTTCATCCTTTAGTGTTTACGACGCATGTTATACCAATACAACACGGCTTAACTGCACACAATCTTTTGTTTATCATATAATAAACAGATATCTCACATTATTATTATATTCTATCATTCCTACAAATCTATGTTCATACGTAACAATAACATATCTGTGAGAAATAATACTATTATAGCCGCCCACCAGGATACCTCATCATACAAGGACGTGTACAAAGTATATGACGCACATTATCTCTTTAGTTTGGAAAATAACATATACTTCTCCCATCAATTACATTATCCTTTACATACTTTTGTATTGATGATATTGTTGGGTCGGCTCATTTATTGGAAAATAAAAAAAATTCTCCCTTACACTGACAGAATCTTGATAACACCGCGGTTAAACAGCTCTACCAAAGACACAGCCTTTTGGCCCTAAATACTTAGTACCTACAAGGTTCTGCTGCCATTCTCAAGAGTGTGTTGTTGTTACTTTGCAATTCCTGATGAATTTAATAATAAATTTAACACCAAGTCTCACAGAGTAACAGATTTAACTTATAGTAAATATATAGTAAATATTATAATTTTTAACCAATTATACGTTAATGATCCTTCCGCAGGTTTACCCACGGAAACCGGATTACTTCCTCTAAATGATCAAGTTTGGGCATCTTCCCAGCAACATCGGAAACGCCGAAACGCCACCGCGTACCAGTCCTCACTAAATCATTCAATCGGTAGTAGCGACGGGCGGTGTGTACAAAGGGCAGGGACGTAATCAACGCAAGCCTATGACTTGAGCTTACTGGGAATTCCTCGTTCACGGGAGCAATTTCAAGCCACAATCCCTAGCATGAAGGAGGTTCAACGGGTTACCCGGTACTCTCGGACAGGGAAAACACACGCTGATTCCTGTTATTGCTCAATTTTGTGCGGCTAGAAGCCGCCTGTCTCTCTGAGAAGTATTATTGATACGCCGACAGTAAAAACCACGTACAGTATACACAGGCCATTAACCTGAATAATACCGACGAGCCTTTAAGTTGTCAAAATATGCGTCTATTTAGCAGGCTAGAGTCTCGTTCCTTATCGGAATTAATCAGACAAAACGCTCCACCAACCAATAACGGCCATGCACCATCACCCAATGAATCAAGAAAGAGCTCTCAATCTGTCAATCCTTTCAGTGTCTGGGCCTGGTGTGGTTTCCCGTTTTGAGTCAAATTAAGCCGCAGGCTCCACTTCTGGTGGTGCCCTTCCGTCAATTCCTTTAAGTTTCAGCTTTGCAACCATACTTCCCCGGAATCCAAGAGCTTTGATTTCCCGGAAGCTGCCCGTCAAGTCATCGGAGGAACATCGGTGGATCGCTGGCTGGCACCGTTTATGGTTAGAACTAGGGCGGTATCTGATCGCCTTGAAACCTCTAACTTTCGCTCTTGACCAATGAAATCGTTTTTGGCAAATGCTTATGTTCATCTTGCGACGATCCATGAATTTCACCTCTAACGTCGCAATACGAATGCCCTAATCCGTTCCTCTTAATCATTACCTCGTGTTATTGAAGCCAACAAAATAAAACCGAGTTCCTATTCCATTATTTACTGCAGAAGTATTCAGGCAAAATCTTAGACTGATTTAAGCACTTTAATTTGTTCAAAGTAAATGAGCCGGCCCACCTCGACACTCGATCAAGAGCAACGCGGCAGGGTTATATCGGGCCGCCCCGTTAAGAGCTATGCCCACCGGCAGGACGTCCCATGTCACGCCAGTTTACACCGCGAACGATGAACCAGCGGCATGAGACACAAATTCGACTACGAGCTTCTTAACCGCAACAACTTTAATATACGCTATTGGAGCTGGAATTACCGCGGCTGCTGGCACCCGACTTGCCCTAAAATTGATTCCCGTTGAAGGGTTTAAAGTGTACTCATTCCGATTACGGGGCCTCGGATGAGTCCCGTATCCCCCCGTGCCGGGAGTGGGTAATTTGCGCGTCTGCTGCCTTCCTTGGAGGTGGTAGCCGTTTCTCAGTCTCCCTCTCCGGAATCGAGCCCTGATTCCCCGTAACCCGTTACAATTATGGTAGGCGCAGAACCTACCATCGGCAGTTGAAAAGGCAGACATTTGAAAGATGCGTCGCCGGTGCTAGACCGTGCGATCAGCATAAAGTTATTCAGATTCATCATATTATACGATGACGGCAAGCCGCCAACGATTGATTTTGATCTAATAAAAGCACTCCTTCCGTCTCCGGTTGGAGTTCTGTTCGCATGTATTAGCTCTAGAATTACCACAGTTATCCAAGTATATGTGGGTACGATCTAAGGAACCATTACTGATTTAATGAGCCTTTCGCGGTGTCACCTTAATTAGGCTTGTACTGAGACATGCATGGCCTAATCTTTGAGACAAGCATATGACTACTGGCAGGATCAACCAGGAAACAACTTTCAATATATAAATATTATCAATTGATAATAATTTTATTTGCAGAAAATAATTCTTTTAATGAATGATAAACTAGTAGAAATAAATTTCGACTAATAACGTTTAACGTCAATGATATTTATACGCTATATGATTTATTATTATTATTAATCTAGAAGAATATAAAATATATAATCTGTATTTTGCACACGAATTATTTGATGACGGACGTCTATGGTATAATTTTTGTTGGAAATGGATGTTCATCAACTATAGTGGGTGGTAGTATGTTTGATAGGTTAAAATTGCACGTTTCGACAAAAATTCCCCCTATCCTTCCTCCACCCTAACTGGAGACATAAAAAAAATCCGTAACTGATTGTGTTATCAACGGACATCAAGGATGTGCATAGGCTATAGAAAGAATTTTTTGGTAATTTTTTTGACAATAATTTTGAACCCTAATTTTTTTTGACGGACGCCTATGGAAAAATCTGCGTTCATTGATGTATTTAGCGCGTCTCTACAATCTAACAGTGAGCCGTCACACGACGTCAAAGACCCAGCTCATGCTCCCGATTAGCGGGTGGACTAGTTGGCGCAGAGCCGGAGATCCGGCCAAGGTCGGAATAATGATGATTCAGATGTAAACACTTCCATATGTAATATGAATCAGCAGCCAGTTGTTTTACTGCCGAAATGAGTCTGACTTCTCCACGATCAATACACAATATGGAATACATTTGTATGCATGTTTGTATAAAAAACTATAATCTCTTTGCATTTCTTGTAATGCTCATGTCGCTGACTATTTTTTTGATGGACGATCATCTACTTCCCATTTCCGAAAATCAAATGACGTAGTGTATTATAGATTCCAGGTTCGTTAGAATTGTTTTTTCCGTTGTATAGCTCAGGATTAATTTCCCTATTGTCAGTAAGGATAATCTTAAGAGATTTAATTAATTTTCGAGATTGGGTAATATCAAGGAGGTCTATATACTTTGTTAATATTTCTGTTACATCGATGTGAAGTGTACCAAAAAAATTCTACGTATCCTTCAACTATTCTAACTGAAAATATTATTGTAAAATCCAATATATTGTTGTCATTGATAGACATTGAGTGTGTGCGTATGATTTAATAGAATTATTTTGCGATTAACATCAGGACAATTTTTAACAGAAACTTATTTTGACGGACGCCTATGAAATAATAAACATTAAATAAGTTTAGGAATCTATTGATACCAATTATGTGAATCTGATATATTAAAAACTTTGTTTATCGATTAATTTTAAAAGTTGCACCCTAATTTCTTCATGACGAACGCAGTTTATAATAAAGTTTTTCTAAAATAAATCTACGTTTCCTTCCCCCACTCTAACTACTAACAGTAACGTGAAATGTATTATTTTGTTGGTTATGGTAGACGTTGAGGGTACTAATGGCATGTAGAGCAATTTCTTGCAATTTGTTTAATGCAAATTTTGCATCCTAATTTTTTTTGACGGACGCTCATAAAAATTTTTTTTTCAGCAATAAATAACGTAAAATTTAACAAACTGCCTAATTGCTCAAAATTTGAGTCTATGTATTATATCTCAGTATTGACTCCCCCACTCCAACTAATAATAATTGCAAAAAATTTAAAATAGTTTCTGGACCCGTCGATACAAAGGATGTGTAGGTGCTATATTGAATTTATTTTCTCCTCAGATTGTATTTTGAAAAATTAGGGATACAGACGTATGTGTGTTGTTCAGAATTGGACAATTCGAGAAACATTTCGCGTCGTCCTCCCAAGCTCTAACTATTGAGAATTTTTGAAAATTCCTAACAGCATGATAATGGACAGATACCAAGGGTTTGCCATCATAATGAGAATATTTCTCTGCCATTAATTTTTGTCTTATTTAAAAAAAAATCATTTTGACGGACGCCAATGGATAAAATTTTCATTCAAAAATAAATGTCCTACCAATAGTATGATCATTTATGTAATGCGCGTGTCTTAATATGATAAGACAAAGCAGCCACACGACGTCAAATGTCCGGCTCATGTTATCATTCTAGCACCCTAATTTTTTGATGACATTCGCATATGACCCTATTGTTTTCGAATATTGACTTTAAAGCTACATAGCGTGCAATAGTACGCAATATGACTCAAAACTTGGAATTTTCGACAGAATTTCCACAGTTCCTTCCCCCACTCTGACTAACAGAAACGAAGGAAATCCCTTAATGACGTTGATATTGAAGAATACCAAGGCTGTGCACCCGTTATAGCAATTTTTTTTTGCGATTTGTTTATTTTAATCTTTGCCCCCAAAATTATTTTTGACGTAGGCCTATGAAAACTATTTAGAACAAGAATTGTTGTCCTTGCGATTCTGCATTCATTGATGTACTTGGAACGTCTCTAGGATCTAAGACTAAGCTGTCACACGATGTCAAAGCCCAGCTCATCTTGAAGATTTTGCACCCTAATTTTTTGATGACAAACGCCTATGGACTAATGATCCTGAAAAATCAAAATTTACCAATTATAGTGTGCAGTAGTATGTATTATTGTATAAAATTGGACCTTTAAACAAAGTTTCCACGGCTCCAACCACCACACTAACTAACAAAAATTATGGAAGGTACTCATGGGCGTTGTGGTTGAGAAATACCAAGAATGTGCATCCGCTATAAATGAAATTTTTTGCGGTTTTTTTAATGAGATTTTTGAACTCTAAATTTTTTTGACGAACGCTACTGGAAAATTTTTGTTGCCCTCGCGACTCTGCGTTCTTTGATGTATCAAGCGCGTCTCTACGACCTAAGAGTCAGCCGTCACACGACGTCAAACACCCAGTTCATGTTCCCGATTAGCGGGTATACTAGTTAACGCACAGCCGGAGATCCGGCTAAGGTCTGAATAATGATGATTTAGATGTATACAGTCCCATATGTAATATAAATCAGCAGCCAGTTGTTTTACTGCAGAAATGAGTCTGACATCTCCACGGTCAATCCACAATATGGAATGGATTTTTATGCATGTTTGTAGGAAAAACAATAATCTCTTTGCATTTTTTGTAATGCTCATGTCGCTGACTATTTCTTTGATGGAAGCTCATCTACTTTCCATTTCTGAAAATCAAATGACGTAGAGTAGAATTGTTTTTTCCGTTGTAAAGCTCAGGATTGATTCCTATAGTGTCAGTAAGGATAATCTTAAGAAATTCAATCAATTTTTGATATTGAGTAATATGAAGGAGGTCCATATACGTTGTTAATAATTCTGATTCATCGATTTGAAGTGTACCAAAAAGATTCTACGTATCCTTCAACTATTCTAACTGAAAACTTCATTGTAGAGTCCAATATATTTCTGTCATTGATAGATATTGAAAGTGTGCTTATGATTTAATACAATTATTTTGCGATTAACTTCATGATAATTTTTAACAGAAATTTCTTTAGACGGACGCCTATGAACTAACAAAAATTGAATCAGTATGGGAATCTATTGATACCAATTATGTGAATGTGCCATATTAAAAAATTTATTGATCTATTTATTTTAAAAGTTGCACGCTAATTTTTTTCTCACGAAAGCCTATAAACATTGGTTTGTCGGAAATAAAAACTCAATAAATTAGGAGTACTGCAGTAAGTAAACTGTTCAAAATTGGACATTTCCACAAATATTCTGCGTCCGATCCCTCACTCTAATATATATATTATTTTGGGAGACACTTGATGACATGATAATGTTCGCATGCCAAGAATGTGCAACCATTTTAAAAAAAAATTTAAGCAGCTGGTTTTCTTTTTATTTTGAACATTATTTTTTTTGACGGACGCCTATGGAAAAATGCTTTCTATAAAAAAAATTCTGGTCAATTATACAATCATTCATGTAATTTGCGAGTCTTAATTCTATTACACTGAGCTGTCACACGACCTTAAATGTCGAAGTCATGATCAAGATTAAGCATCCTAATTTCTTTATGACGGGCGCCTATGGACTGATTTTTCTCACAAACCAAACTTCAAGATTATAAAATACCATAGTATTCATTTCTGTTGAAAATACGCGTTTTCAAAAAAAAATTACTCTCCCTCCCCCACTCTAACTAATAACAATATCGTAAAATTTATAATTTTGCTGCTTATGATAGACGTTAAGGGTGCTTATATGATGCAAAGCAATGTTTTTGCAATTTATTTAGTGCAAATTTTGAACCCCAATTTTTTTGACGAACGCCCATAGAATTTTTTTCTTTAAACTTGAAAGACCTAGCAATTGATAAACTGCGTAATTGTTCAAAACTTAAATTTTTGTATTGTATCTCGGGATTGATTCCCCCACTCCAACTAATGCTAATAACACAAAACTCAGAATTGTTTCTGGACCTGTCAATACTAAGAATGTGAATGTGCTATATTGAAAATTTTTTTCATGCAATTTAACTTATACATTGCACCCTAATTTAGTGTTGACGAACGTCTATGAGATTTTTTCATTCTAGAATTGTGTTTAAAAAAATCAGGAGTACAGTCGAATGTATGTTGTTTAGAATTGGACAGCTCAACTAATATTCCGCGTCGCCCTCATCCACTCTAAGTATCACTAATTAGGGAAAACCCTTAACAGCATGATGATGGACAGATACCAAGGATGTGCAATCATAATGAAAAATTCTCCTGCGGTTAATTTTTGTCTTATATTTGCGAAAAAAATTTTTTTGACGGACGTCAATGAAATAGTATTTGGATCAAAAAAAAGTGCATGCAATTCCACAATCATTCATGTGTTGCGCGTGTCCAAATATGATCAGACAAAGCTGCCACATGACCATAAATGTCGTGCTCATGCTATCATTCTAGCACCCTAATTTTTTGGTGACGCACGCCTATGACCCATGATTTCTCGAATATAAGTTTTTAAGTCACATAGCTTGCACTAGTATGCAATATTACTCAAAATTCGGAAATTTCGACACAATTTTCGCGTCGCCCTCCTCCACTCTAACTATTGAGAATTAAGGAGAACGCTTGACAGGATAATGTTTAAGAGAGTCCAAGGGTGTGCCATCATAATGGGAGTTTTTCTCTGCGGTTGCTTCTTCTGTTACTTTGAGAATAATTTTTTTTGATGGACGCCCATGGAACAATATTTTTCCAAAAAAGATTGTACCAAAAAATAAAAGTTCAATCGCCTGATGCGCATAATGTTTGAGAGAGTCCAAGGGTATGCCATCATAATGGGAATTTTTCTCTGCGGTTGCTCCTTCTGTTACTTTGAGAATAATCTTTTTTTGACGGACGCCTATGGAAAAATATCTGTTCAAAAAAGATTGTCTTAAAAAATATACGTTCAACCTCGTGATGCGCATGTCTTTGTTACATATAGCTGAGTCGTAATAACACTTCAAACGTCCGGCTCATTTTCTGTATTTTGCACATCAATTATTATATGACGGACGCCTATGGACTTCTTTTTCCCGAAAAAGAAATGTCAACAGTTATAGTGGGTGGTGGTATGTCTAATAGTGTGAAATTGTACGTTTGACAAAAATTCCCCTTTCTTTCCACCACCCTAACTGGTGACATTGAAAAAAATCATGAGTGGTTGAATCATCAACAGACACCAAGGATGTGCATAGGCTATAGAACGAAATTTTTGCAAACTTTTTTAACAAAATTTTTGAACTCTAATTTTTCTTGACGGACGCCAATGAAAAATTTATGCTAAAAAAATTGTTGTCCTTGTGATTCTGCGTTCATTGATGCCTCTAGCGCGTCTCTACAATCTAAGAGTAAGCCGTTAACTATAGTTAATAAAGTATCTATTCGCACCGTAACCATTTGAATAATTCCTACTGTGATAGTACACAATTACTGTGATTAATCTCTAATCACTTTCATCGCTGCTGCGATTCTCCTCTGGGCGCCAATATCGTCCTTTTTCGTTTATGGTTAAGAGTTTGCTTGTAGCTGGCTTATCGCCAACAGCCACCCGAGCTTTCAATTGTGACATTGTTCTGTTTGGAATCAGGTCTCTTGGATAGAAAGCATCATCATCAATAAGTCCATAATCTACGAGCGATTGGTCACATATAAATCTCATAATTTCACTGTCTGTTGTATTTGCTTCTCTTGTTTGATGATTCACTTCCTAATTGACCTGTCGTTCATCGATTTCAGTACCAAAATGATCATTATCATCTTGATTTTTATGATCTTCGAGAGTTTGGTTGGATGTACACCTAAGGGGAAAAGATTCTGCGTTACCTTGTAGTACAGAATAAAAAACTATGTTCCTGGTAAATCTTCTGCGTCCTCGAAATTTGAATGCTCCCTGGCTGTTTCCATCCTTGATATAGACCTTTATGTTGTCGGAGGCTCCTACTCTTGAAAATGCGACATAGAGCTGTCCATGAGTAAAGCAAGGTTTTTTTAGGTATATACCAACTCTTGTTAATGTTTGACCTTGTGATTTTTTAATTGTCATGGCATAGGCTAATTTGATGGGAAACTGTTTTCTCTTAATTTCCTTCGGGAACATTGTGTCACGTGCTACTAGCTGTACCCTGGGTAACCAAATACGTTCTTTCTTGTGATCTCCTGTTAACAGTTCACACTCTATATAGTTGTCGCCTAGTTGTGTCACGATTAATCTTGTGCCATTACACTGACCGCTGCCTACGTCAAAATTTCTCAGTAATATGACAATAACACCAACCTTTAATACCAATTCGTGTGGAGGTAATGATGGAATATCAACTGTATTAACCAAATCTATTGGAACTTGAAAATCGTCACTTTCTTCTGTCTCATAAGAATCAAAACTTATATAAATTCTACTTTCGCCACGAATCTTCTCTAATATAATAGAGTTAACCTCTCGACCAGCAGCATTAGTCGGGAACAATATTGCCTTCTCTCCATTACTTGTAGTAGCATAGTGCCCATCGTATACATAATCAAGCAATTCATCTAGCGTAGCTATTAAAAATTTATTCGGTATTTCTATTAAATCTTTAGGAGCAAGCCGCTCCGGTAAAACATTTTCAGATAAAGTGACACACGGTAGTCGGCCATTTCACAATGTCACCAACCAATCGGAGAATCGCAGCTTGCCCAATTCATTTTCAATCTTTTGGCCTTTTGCCCTCATGTTCATATTTAAAGATAGCTGTGCTATTTTTGGCCACAATTCGCTTGTTTTCAAACAGGAGCTGATAATATCTGTCCTACTTCCGTCTATTACAACAGGTAAAATTTGACGGAAATCGCCACCAAACAGAACACATTTTCCACACATTGGTGCGTCTCTTCTCATGACATCACGGAGATACCTATCTACAGCTTCAATAGCTAGACGAGGAGTCATGGGAGCCTCATCCCATATAATCATTGAAGCTTTTCTAAATCTTTCTGACAGTGGTGCCTCTATTGGCCAGCCCGGCATAGAGTTTTTATGAATGTCCAATGGAAGCTTGAAGGCTCGATGAACTGTTTCTCCTCCTCTTAACAAAATGGCATCTATACCTGTCCACGCTACTGCAATAGTGCTCCTCTGAAGTCTATCATTCAGTACTTGAATATGGTGTTGTATAGATACGTCTTCCCTGTACCTCCAGGTCCGTCTAAATAAAATAGATGCTCGTTAACAATGCTGCTTCTATCGAGGTTATCGTTATTGTCGTTAACACAATCGCCAATTTCGTTAACAATCTCTACAGGTATCTCGAAGTTGTTAACTTTCGCACAGGATCTTAAAATTCTCAGAAATACTGTCTTCTGACCAGAATTTAGTTTCTGGGGATTATACATGGCTCTTATATTTGCAGCAGTATCATCATTTTCGTTATTGTCTATTATATATTGTTCGTCATTATCATCAGAATTATAGGTACAATATATGCCGAGGGCATTTAACGTTGTATTTTCTCTATTCCTTTGAATTACTTTTTCAATTTCATCCATCGCTTCCTTAACAGCGTCTCTTTTCCGCAGTTGATTGTGCACAAAATCGCTAGTCAAATCGTCTAAGTACTTAGCCTATAGAAGCGGAAGTTGATGTACAATTTCGTTTGACACAACACAGCATATCAATGCAAACAGTTTTCTCAGCATCTTTGGATGTCGTTGAAATGCTGCTTCTTCAATTGTTCTATCAAATTCATCGATATTACCGAGTAAATTTCTATGTTCACAGGACTCCCTGAACGTTGTACAAACATAGCCCTCAACATTGAGCAAATCTTCGAAGGAAGTTGGGCCACGAATATGCATTACCAGCATTCTTAAGAAATACTTTTCCGTTTGCGCTTCAGTTGGGCTTATATGAACAACACATCCAATCATTTTACTTTTTTGTCTTCTGCGCTGCCATATTGCTTGTTTGTCATTCCACACATAATGTTCCGATATTTCGATGTATTTATATTGGCATGCGCCACAATCCTTTGTATTTAACATGAAGAACGCCTCTAATTGCGAAGGTTTATTCAGTCTGTCTCCCACAGTCTCAATATCATCCTCTTCATCTAGAATATTTCACGTTGTCCTTGTAAATGTACAGATAATACCATTACCGAATGCGATCGGTCGCTCATTTTATACTCAAAAAGTCTCCAGCATGCTTCCATACTACTTATATATCGGCATTCTATATAATGTCTGATTTCATCAATCGCACATTGCCCATCATCAATAGTAGTGACACTTGATTCTTGTAACGCCTGCTGTGGCTGTTCTTGGTCTACTTCATAAATGTTTGTAAAGCCCGCGCCCTTGTTTACATACTTATGTAGGTATTTTAATGTCTTGATGGAACCACAAACTTCGAAGTTTATATGACAATCATACTTCGCCAATGCCTATGATTTATAAGGAACAACATAACCATTATCCACTGTTGTACATTTTTCTCTGTATTAAATTGTCCTCCCATCAGCAGGTCTTTTATAAGCTGGCCGTTGATTATCACCGTCATATAGTCGTGTCTCCTGTACGAATTCACGTGGGTAACCCTTAACACATTTTCCAGAACTCCTGGTACAGACAGCTTCTGGCCACGTTCGTCCACATGGACCATGAATTTGGAACAATTTCACTTTATCGTACAAGCTCGGCTGTGCAACAGGATCCGGTATAGTTGCATGAACAATTCTATCGACAGATTCTGCGTCTTGAATGCTATCATCATCTATGAATGTTACCAAGATATGAGCGTGTGGTAGTCCTCTTATTTGGTTCTCAACTACGTAGTAATATGACAATACTACGCCCCATAGCTGTTTATGGATCTAATCATCCATAAATTCTAATAATTTAGTGTGAAACACTCGACACACAATGTCTGGACGATTCTCCCATTTTTGGTTACTTCCAACTGTTTCCTTTATTTCATTCCATCTTGTGTTGCATGTGAATATTATGAAGAGATCTGGCTTGCGGTATCTTCCGACCACAGCCATTGCATCTAAATACTGTCGTTGCCGATATTTGTCGCAGCCGATGAACTTTGCTGGTAAAATGTAAGCTTTTCCTACTGGTTGACCCACTCTATTAATTTCGACCGATTCAGTATTCCTACCTTCATTATACCTTCGCAGTGTTTCTTCTACTGCTATACGAAATTTATCCTGGTATTGTCGGATGAAGAATAGACGATCTGTTTCAACGCGAACCCAGGCGTTGACTATGTACTGTTGAAACAATTTCCCAGCTTTATGGAGCTAAGAAAAAACATGTCGGCTCATCAATCGATATCTGAAATATTCACTCATTGTGATTTTCTTATCTGGTCGCAATATGCATTTGAGATCTACTGTGAATCCTTTATCTCCACAAGGAAATAACAAGGGATAAGCCATGGGATCCAAAAGCGGCGACAGATTCTTTATTTCCTGATGTCGCCTTTCAATATTCGTAGCAATAATTTGATTGGGATGAACTTTCAGTTCAACATCAAATGGTGGCTTTTCTCCATAGAATACAGCTGCAATATCACTTCGACTCTCGTGGAGGTTGAAATTTCGTCTTAGTTCGTTCATGTTTGGTGCTTTTGTGAACCCAATAATTATATCTTGAATTAATCTTTGTCCAGCGTGTCGAGCCTTTTCTTCTTCTATAACTTCCGCCATAATTTTATAGGCTTGTATCCACGGATTCACTGTGCGCAAGCAATTTTCTATTATTCTCATTAGTTTATTATCAATTTCTCCATGAATGAAATCGTTTCTTTTATTCAAAGCATCTTCAGCATCTAAAGAATAATAATTACTCTGTTTTGGACATTGTAGATCTTGAGTATCCGGAATGCCTTCAATAAAATATTAAATTTGGCCGCATATACTGTAACTCCATGCGCCTTGTCCATGCCGTTCAGGTTGTCTTAAACGATTATTTTCTAATGACGGCTTTGATGTTTTGTAAGATGCCATGGCAAATAAACTGTTGATTCTCCTTATATTTTCTCCGAATTGCTTCGCCAAACGCGATCCATCTGTATACAAGCTTTTTAATGGAGGCGGACAGAGTCCTAGCGGCGGTAATGTCTATGAGCCATTCTTACAACAGAATAGTCTGATTGCTTGCCTGTTGCGACGTTCTTCGGAAAAAGATAATGCATTGCAATGTCGGCAAACGTCTATCATACGGCCACAAAAATACACATGTTTGCATAGATTCTCGATGCAATCAGTGTTTCTAAAATCGCTCTCATATAAGTTAGGCGTTTTGGTACATCAGCATGCCGTCGACGAAGCTGCCGTGGATTGTTCATTGGTGGTGGTAGCGATTGATGGGGCGATTGTGT
>JAPTHL010000051.1:0-12500 GCA_028455855.1 Meloe dianella | reverse complement strand
GTTTGCATGTATTAGCTCTAGAATTACCACAGTTATCCAAGTAAATGTGGGTACGATCTAAGGAACCATAACTGATTTAATGAGCCTTTCGCGGTTTCACCTTAATTTGGCTTGTACTGAGACATGCATGGCTTAATCTTTGAGACAAGCATATGACTACTGGCAGGATCAACCAGGGAACTGCTTTTAATATATAAATATTATCAATTATTAATAATAATTATATTTGCAGAAAAAAATTCTTTTAATGAACGTTAAACTAGTAGAAATAAATTTCGACTAATAATGTTTAACGTCAATGATATTTATACGCTATATTATTTATTATTAATCTAGAAGAATATAACCATTTCACTGACCAACAACCGACCCCTAAAAGTGAAGAAGTATGGCAGTGACCAGTGACGGACAAGTCCATTACCAGTTCTATTCTAGTATTCAATATACCAGAAACGACTAGCTCATTCTACAACTACTTACCACTAAACAGAAGTATAGTAGTTGAACCAATGACAGACAAGGCCATAAATAGTTTTCCTCTCCTTGATCTAATATTTAAATGTTTATTGGACACCCAGTCCTTTGTATATACTGACTAATGAAGCAACAGAGAAATTCTGATTTTTATAAATCATACACTTCTTTGCCCCTACACAATCATACAAGTATGATTTTAGGTAAACTTCAATAGTCATTCAAAAGTACTTCAACCTTTTGTCGGACACCCAGTCCTTTATTGCATCGCGACCAATAAAGCAACAATGAAATGCTGATTTGTTTTAATCATACACTTCTTTGCCCCTACACAATCATTTTATTATGATTTTAGGTAAACTTCATTGGTCCCTTAAAAAACTTCATCTTTCTTATATTCAACTCTTCGCTATATAATTTAGCGACGTGAAACGTTTCTTTTATCAAGAAACACGTTTACTATATATATAAATATTCTCACTCGGTCAGAAGAGAGTAGACTTAAAATTTGGAATTATTTGGCAATTAATCATCAAGCATTTCTAGCAAATACTAAATAGATACTTGACAATAATTACCAAACGTTTAAAGTTGACCGCATAAGAGCCGCTAACGACAAAACGCTCGCTAAACCCGCGATCTTGCTGTGGCAAACCGTTGGGTACACAAGATAACCGAGAAGCTTCAGAAGTGAAAATTTTTCAATCCTACACACTTCTCTACACTTGTATACCTTAATTAATTTTTGATCTTGTGAAAAAAGCTAACGACAATGCGCTTGGCTAGACTCACGATCTTTTATAAATATTTTTGTTAATTGTAGAATAGGTATTTTTAGCAATGACAATAGATTGATATACTAAGTATTTCATCTTTACGTCAAATACTAAATAAATACTTGATAATATTTATCAAATGTTCAAAAAAAAAGTTGACCGCATAAGGGCCGCTAACGACAAAACGCTCGCTAAACCCGCGATCTTGCTGTGGCAAACCGTTGGGTACACAAGATAACCGAGAAGCTTCAGAAGTGAAAATTTTTCAATCCTACACACTTCTCTACACTTGTATACCTTAATTAATTTTTGATCTTATGAAAAAAGCTAACGACAATGCGCTTGGCTAGACTCACGATCTTGTTGTGAATTTATTAGTTTTGTATGGATATAAAAAAGCTTCTGTATTGAAATACACAAACATTTATATATCATACCAAACCACCAAATCAGGAATCGTCGTAAAAGAGTGCTTTGATATGAAAATTTCTTTAAATTATTCATTCGTAAGACATTCTTACATACCCAAATTTGATTAATTTTAAATTCACAAATTCTAATCATATTTTAGATAGTAAATATAATAATGCATATTACATTAAAATATTTTATAGTATATAATTTTTATAAATTTTTGTTAGAAATTATATCAATACACAATAAAGTCTATTCATATAATTATCTGAGTAGCTCGTTAATGGAACATCTCACTAAGATCTTCCAACGAATCCCCAGGCTAAGGCTTGAATCTCAACAGATCGCAGTATGGAGGCTGTACTACTATTGAGAAACACCACCTTGCCGGGTACGTAAGTCGTGTACAAACAATTTCAAGTCTCGACATCGAAATTATGTGAACTCATGATTATCCGTCAGAAGTACCCGCTGAACATGACAAAATACCTTGCTGCCAGCTAAAAGATAACATCAGACGGTAACTGAGCTCGTTCGACGAGTATAACACGAGGTTAAACGCCTAATAAAGTTTAATCATTTAGAACCCTTCGGCTCACGAGACTCTTCAAGATATCGATCCCCAATATCTTTTCGCAACGATTTGTCATCAAGTTAGGGTTAAATACTCTACAGTAATAATAAACAACCAGCATCATATTTAGACAAAAAAGTCTATTCCCAGTATATGAAATCATTGACAATAAAACGAGGCATTTGCTATCATCTAATTTTACTACCACCAACTAGCATTTGTCTAATAAAAAATTACAAGACAACAATCTAATAGGCGTAAGTACATAATATCTATATTGACGGCGAACCGACAGTATAAATACAATCATGCGTGTATGGCGAGGCATTTGTTATCACAATTTTGTGTATTTACACATCAAAGTTACGAGGCATTTGCATTTGGTCAGTATTTCTTTCGTCAAGGAGATAAAGCTAAAGTCGCTCTCCTTGATCGAGGTATCTAACTCCCACCCCACTACATCATTATTATATAATGTAAAACCGCGACTAGGCATGACCAATACAATGTAGAGGACAGAGGTCTAGTATGGGTATGTAGTGTTAGGTATACAGACAAACCTACCTAACAGGATATGAGAGCTGTTTCCCTGTCCTGGTCAGTCGATACTGCCCATATACCCTTCTTGGCCTACCCCGTCATAGCTACCAACTACCCATCATTTGTCTACACAACAAAGCGTCCCCTATTGCAATCCAAAATCATAGGCAGCGTCACTATGACACTATAGAGACTATAGATTTTTAAAAGTCCCTACAACAATACTCTATTACTACTGATAAGCGCTATATAATAATAGAGCACATCGTATTGAACTTTTGTTTTTCTATATATAGCAATATGTATATGATGACCACTGACCGTAATCACCAATGCATATATACTTATATACAGTGTATAGTAAAGTTTTAATTATTCATGTACGTCACTAATACGATGACGAGGCATTTGCTACCACAAAATACACATCAAAGTTTCAAGACATCTCGAAGAAATATCTTTTCGCAGCGACTTTGATTGATTTTTAAATATGCTATCAAATTAGGGATCGTCGTAAAAGAGAGCTTCCATTTGAACATTTTAAAAATTATTCATTTGTACCACACTCTTACATACCTAATTTGATTAACTTTAATACCACCAAAATATACCGAACGTCTGCTTGAACAATTTTCATGCATCCACAAACGTCCAAAAATGATAGGAATAGAGCCAATTGCTCGTCTAGGAGGTTTGTTTAAGTCTGGTGGTATTTTGTTACGACTACTAACCGATAGTGTATATATAACCTAGAAGGAAATATGGACAAATATCGGCGATAAACGTCGTGTCGTCCCGCTAGTATCCTCTACATATCTTGTAGTCGTTTTTACATTAGTATAATATAGTAAAATCTCCTAGACGAGTCTTTGCGGGACGACGACTAGAGGATACTATGTATGGTTGAACTTTTGTAACGGACCGTAGGCAGTATAACGGCCTATTCTCGGCAGCACTCTAACGAAACGACGCGCCCTACTCCGCTAGACCGCCACGCAAAAACCTTTAAATACGCATTGGAAATCTGAAGTTCCATGTTTAGTTCTTATGGAACTTCTGATTTCTAAATTTTTTAACTTTGTAAATACGGTCTTTTCGTATCAATATTATGGTTTTTTATTATCTTTTGAGTTGCATTTACTTCTCTATTGATGAATAATAATTTTAGATTTACGAGTTAAGCTGATTTTGGCGTTTATAATATTCAAAAAATCTAGAAATCTGAAGTTCCATTTTTAATAAATATGGAACTTCAGAATCGTATGTTTTGAACTTCCATTTTTACTAAATATGGAACTTCAGAATAGTATGTTTTGAACTTCCATTTTCACCAAAATGGAACTTGACAATCGTATGTTTTGAACTTCCATTTTTAATAAATATGGAACTTGAGAATCGTATGTTTTGAACTTCCATTTTTACTAAATATGGAACTTCAGAATCGTATGTTTTGAACTTCCATTTTCACCAAAATGGAACTTGAGAATCGTATGTTTTGAACTTCCATTTTTACTAAATATGGAACTTCAGAATTGTATGTTTTGAACTTCCATTTTTACTAAATATGGAACTTCAGAATCGTATGTTTTGAACTTCCATTTTCACCAAAATGGAACTTGAGAATCGTATGTTTTGAACTTCCATTTTTACTAAATATGGAACTTCAGAATTGTATGTTTTGAACTTCCATTTTTACTAAATATGGAACTTCAGAATCGTATGTTTTGAACTTCCATTTTCACCAAAATGGAACTTCAGAATTGTATGTTTTGAACTTCCCTTTTTGCTAAAATGGAACATCAAAACATCAATAATTTTAACATTATTTCTAGGGGTTTATTTATAACATATTTCAAGATTTCTCACTATTATTGTGTGTATATAGACCCTATTATTGAGATGTGGATTTATTTATAAAATCACACTGTTTTGTTGAATATCATAGAAAATATTCGATTTTCAAGTTCCCTTTTTATAAAATATGGAACTTCAGAATCGTATGTTTTGAACTTCCATTTTCACCAAAATGGAACTTGAGAATCGTATGTTTTGAACTTCCATCTTTACTAAATATGGAACTTGAGAATTGTATGTTTTGAACTTCCATTTTTACTAAATATGGAACTTCAGAATTGTATGTTTTGAACTTCCATTTTTACTAAATATGGAACTTCAGAATCGTATGTTTTGAACTTCCATTTTCACCAAAATGGAACTTGAGAATCGTATGTTTTGAACTTCCATTTTTACTAAATATGGAACTTCAGAATTGGATGTTTTGAACTTCCATTTTTACTAAATATGGAACTTCAGAATCGTATGTTTTGAACTTCCATTTTCACCAAAATGGAACTTGAGAATCGTATGTTTTGAACTTCCATTTTTACTAAATATGGAACTTCAGAATTGTATGTTTTGAACTTCCATTTTTACTAAATATGGAACTTCAGAATCGTATGTTTTGAACTTCCATTTTCACCAAAATGGAACTTCAGAATTGTATGTTTTGAACTTCCCTTTTTGCTAAAATGGAACATCAAAACATCAATAATTTTAACATTATTTCTAGGGGTTTATTTATAACATATTTCAAGATTTCTCACTATTATTGTGTGTATATAGACCCTATTATTGAGATGTGGATTTATTTATAAAATCACACTGTTTTGTTGAATATTATAGAAAATATTCGATTTTCAAGTTCCCTTTTATAAAATATGGAACTTCAGAATCGTATGTTTTGAACTTCCATCTTTACTAAATATGGAACTTGAGAATCGTATGTTTTGAACTTCCATCTTTACTAAATATGGAACTTGAAAATTGTATGTTTTGAACTTCCATTTTTACTAAATATGGAACTTCAGAATCGTATGTTTTGAACTTACATTTTCACCAAAATGGAACTTCAGAATTGTATGTTTTGAACTTCCATTTTCACCAAAATGGAACTTCAGAATTGTATGTTTTGAACTTCCATTTTTACTAAATATGGAACTTCAGAATCGTATGTTTTGAACTTCCATTTTCACCAAAATGGAACTTCAGAATTGTATGTTTTGAACTTCCCTTTTTGCTAAAATGGAACATCAAAACATCAATAATTTTAACATTATTTCTAGGGGTTTATTTATAACATATTTCAAGATTTCTCACTATTATTGTGTGTATATAGACCCTATTATTGAGATGTGGATTTATTTATAAAATCACACTGTTTTGTTGAATATTATAGAAAATATTCGATTTTCAAGTTCCCTTTTTATAAAATATGGAACTTCAGAATCGTATGTTTTGAACTTCCATCTTTCACTAAATATGGAACTTGAGAATCGTATGTTTTGAACTTCCATCTTTACTAAATATGGAACTTGAGAATTGTATGTTTTGAACTTCCATTTTTACTAAATATGGAACTTCAGAATTGTATGTTTTGAACTTCCATTTTTACTAAATATGGAACTTCAGAATCGTATGCTTTTGAATTTCCATTTTCACCAAAATGGAACTTGAGAATCGTATGTTTTGAACTTCCATTTTTACTAAATATGGAACTTCAGAATTGGATGTTTTGAACTTCCATTTTTACTAAATATGGAACTTCAGAATCGTATGTTTTGAACTTCCATTTTCACCAAAATGGAACTTGAGAATCGTATGTTTTGAACTTCCATTTTTACTAAATATGGAACTTCAGAATTGTATGTTTTGAACTTCCATTTTTACTAAATATGGAACTTCAGAATCGTATGTTTTGAACTTCCATTTTCACCAAAATGGAACTTCAGAATTGTATGTTTTGAACTTCCCTTTTTGCTAAAATGGAACATCAAAACATCAATAATTTTAACATTATTTCTAGGGGTTTATTTATAACATATTTCAAGATTTCTCACTATTATTGTGTGTATATAGACCCTATTATTGAGATGTGGATTTATTTATAAAATCACACTGTTTTGTTGAATATTATAGAAAATATTCGATTTTCAAGTTCCCTTTTTATAAAATATGGAACTTCAGAATCGTATGTTTTGAACTTCCATTTTCACCAAAATGGAACTTGAGAATCGTATGTTTTGAACTTCCATCTTTACTAAATATGGAACTTGAGAATTGTATGTTTTGAACTTCCATTTTTACTAAATATGGAACTTCAGAATTGTATGTTTTGAACTTCCATTTTTACTAA
This sequence comes from Meloe dianella, assembly GCA_028455855.1. Classification (NCBI taxonomy): domain Eukaryota; kingdom Metazoa; phylum Arthropoda; class Insecta; order Coleoptera; family Meloidae; genus Meloe; species Meloe dianella. The sequence continues at coordinate 5,530 of JAPTHL010000051.1, read as the reverse complement.
ATATGGAACTTCAGAATCGTATGTTTTGAACTTCCATTTTCACCAAAATGGAACTTCAGAATTGTATGTTTTGAACTTCCCTTTTTGCTAAAATGGAACATCAAAACATCAATAATTTTAACATTATTTCTAGGGGTTTATTTATAACATATTTCAAGATTTCTCACTATTATTGTGTGTATATAGACCCTATTATTGAGATGTGGATTTATTTATAAAATCACACTGTTTTGTTGAATATTATAGAAAATATTCGATTTTCAAGTTCCCTTTTTATAAAATATGGAACTTCAGAATCGTATGTTTTGAACTTCCATTTTTACTAAATATGGAACTTGAGAATCGTATGCTTTGAACTTCCATTTTTACCAAATATGGAACTTGAGAATTGTATGTTTTGAACTTCCCTTTGCTAAAATGAACATCAAAACATCAATAATTTTAACATTATTCTAGGGTTTATTTATAACATATTTCAAGATTTCACTATTATTGTGTGTATATAGACCCTATTATTGAGATGTGGATTTATTTATAAAATCACACTGTTTTGTTGAATATTATAGAAAATATTCGATTTTCAAGTTCCTTTTTATAAATATGGAACTTCAGAATCGTATGTTTTGAACTTCCATTTTTACTAAATATGGAACTTCAGAATCGTATGTTTTGAACTTCCATTTTCACCAAAATGGAACTTGAGAATCGTATGTTTTGAACTTCCATTTTTACTAAATATGGAACTTCAGAATTGTATGTTTTGAACTTCCATTTTTACTAAATATGGAACTTCAGAATCGTATGTTTTGAACTTCCATTTTCACCAAAATGGAACTTCAGAATTGTATGTTTTGAACTTCCCTTTTTGCTAAAATGGAACATCAAAACATCAATAATTTTAACATTATTTCTAGGGGTTTATTTATAACATATTTCAAGATTTCTCACTATTATTGTGTGTATATAGACCCTATTATTGAGATGTGGATTTATTTATAAAATCACACTGTTTTGTTGAATATTATAGAAAATATTCGATTTTCAAGTTCCCTTTTTATAAAATATGGAACTTCAGAATCGTATGTTTTGAACTTCCATCTTTACTAAATATGGAACTTGAGAATCGTATGTTTTGAACTTCCATCTTTACTAAATATGGAACTTGAGAATTGTATGTTTTGAACTTCCATTTTTACTAAATATGGAACTTCAGAATTGTATGTTTTGAACTTCCATTTTCACCAAATATGGAACTTCAGAATTGTATGTTTTGAACTTCCATTTTCACCAAAATGGAACTTCAGAATTGTATATGTTTTTGAACTTCCATTTTTACTAAATATGGAACTTCAGAATCGTATGTTTTGAACTTCCATTTTCACCAAAATGGAACTTCAGAATTGTATGTTTTGAACTTCCCTTTTTGCTAAAATGGAACATCAAAACATCAATAATTTTAACATTATTTCTAGGGGTTTATTTATAACATATTTCAAGATTTCTCACTATTATTGTGTGTATATAGACCCTATTATTGAGATGTGGATTTATTTATAAAATCACACTGTTTTGTTGAATATTATAGAAAATATTCGATTTTCAAGTTCCCTTTTTATAAAATATGGAACTTCAGAATCGTATGTTTTGAACTTCCATCTTTACTAAATATGGAACTTGAGAATCGTATGTTTTGAACTTCCATCTTTACTAAATATGGAACTTGAGAATTGTATGTTTTGAACTTCCATTTTTACTAAATATGGAACTTCAGAATTGTATGTTTTGAACTTCCATTTGTACTAAATATGGAACTTCAGAATCGTATGTTTTGAACTTCCATTTTCACCAAAATGGAACTTCAGAATTGTATGTTTTGAACTTCCATTTTTACCTAAACATAACATTATTTCTAGGGGATTATTTTTAAGAATTTTCAGGACATTTTATAATGATTATTATTATTATTGAAGATAATAATTGAAAATAGATGTGTGTTTATATATGCATATATATATATATATATATATATATATATATATATATATATATATATGTATACATATATATATCTAAATATCAATATCCATATATAACTATATATTTAGTTATATATACATAAATTTATATAAATAGTTATATATATATATATATATATATATATACATATATATTTATAAATACGTAGACGGCAACGTTGTATACATTCTGGCAACATCGTCACCAATTTAGGCGTGACGTGCATAAGCTGTCCGCCATCATTATTCATTGACATTTTACACAGCGTGGACGTTGTTGTTTTGTTTTGTTTTGTTTTTGTTTAATTGTGATGTCGTATAATTATTAATATGAGTATTTTTTTAGCTTTATTATTGGTTTCTGAATACATCAATGGACTACATCTCATGGAAAAACATAGCCTTCAAACATAATTTTAAACAAAGATAAACATGGAATTAGACGATTAGCATGTATAATTATATCCTTTTTATTAAATATGGTCTATAAATACTAGTCATTGTGCCTAATAAAGACAGATAGATTTAATAATGTCCCTATGGAAAGTTTCCGAGATTCAGACAATGTCATTGTTATAATTCTCAGAAGGTTTATTCTCCATTCATTTGCCGAAATTTCCCGGTAGATAACGCCCACCCTACGAGCAATTATGTATAGATTTCTTTCTTTTTTACATCCAGTGCTGACATGACTGAACTATTTGGTGATAGATGTCGCAATAATACAAACTCTGTACCCATTGTTTATTTCTTAAATTGACCCTATATTTTATAAAATATAATAGGTAATATTCACGTGTGAGTCACAGCATTTATTTAAACATAATAATATATATATATATATATATATATATTTACGCATATATATATATATATATATATATATATATCCGTAAATGACAACTATGTATACATTCTGGCAACGACGGCAACAATTTAGGTGTGGCGTGCATGAGCGGTCAACCGTCAGTACTCATCTACAAGCCACACAGTGTGCACGTTATGGTTTTGTAATGTTTTGTTTTGTTTGGATATGAACGTGCTGGCCGATAATTATGAGAATGAGTCTTATTTCAGCTTTATTATTTTTCTATGTATACTTGAATGTGTTAACTGTATCGATGGATGGAATAATTTCTATTGCCGGTTTGTCTGATAAATGCAGATAGATAATATTTGTATCTACCAAGAGGTTTCTGACAAAAATATCCAGATATCTTTCCCAATCATTGATAGGGTTTGAATTGGTCAACTACATGAGCATTAAATACACAGGAATTTCTCCCTTATATTTCTGAACAACATCTCTCTGAACTTCTATAAGTAAAACATATGGAACTTCTGAACAACATCTCGCTGAACTTCTATAAGTAAAACATATGGAACTTCTGAACAACATCTCGCTGAACTTCTATAAGTAAAACATATGGAACTTCTGAACAACGTCTCTCTGAACTTCTATAAGTAAAACATATGGAACTTCTGAACAACATCGTCTCTGAACTTCTATAAGTAAAACATATGGAACTTCTGAACAACATCTCGCTGAACTTCTATAAGTAAAACATATGGAACTTCTGAACAACGTCTCTCTGAACTTCTATAAGTAAAACATATGGAACTTCTGAACAACGTCTCTCTGAACTTCTATAAGTAAAACATATGGAACTTCTGAACAACATCTCTCTGAACTTCTATAAGTAAAACATATGGAACTTCTGAACAACGTCTCTCTGAACTTCTATAAGTAAAACATATGGAACTTCTGAACAACATCTCGCTGAACTTCTATAAGTAAAACATATGGAACTTCTGAACAACGTCTCTCTGAACTTCTATAAGTAAAACATATGGAACTTCTGAACAACGTCTCTCTGAACTTCTATAAGTAAAACATATGGAACTTCTGAACAACGTCTCTCTGAACTTCTATAAGTAAAACATATGGAACTTCTGAACAACATCTCGCTGAACTTCTATAAGTAAAACATATGGAACTTCTGAACAACGTCTCTCTGAACTTCCATAAGTGGAACGTATGACAAATGAAAAACAGACAGAGGGTCGATAAGCAATGCAAATGCAACGTCCGCATTCAGTAGGTGGAAATGTGAACGAAAAGCCGACAATTTCATCGTCAAGTATTCCACCATTGCAATCTAGAAACTTCTGAGCGTCAAGACGGTCGAAAACTGCAGAAAAGTGAACAACAATCCCAGAAATATCGGAAATTGTGAGATCTTAGACTTCCAAAAAAAGATCATCACTTTTGCAATTCCAAGCAACTACGGTCTCCCGACCCTACCCTACCCTACCCTACCCTAGCCCCAGCCCCAGCCCCAGCCCAGCCCAGCCCCAGCCCAGCCCAGCCCAGCCCAGCCCAGCCCAGCCCAGCCCAGCCCAGCCCAGCCCAGCCAGAGCCAAAGCCAAAGCCAATGCCAATGGCAATGTCGAAGTTAACGTTGTAAATTCTTCAACTTAAAGTCGCAAAATTTACGTTCAAAAATGGAACTTCAAAACATGCAAAATGGAACTTCAAAACATGCAAAATGGAACTTCAAAACATGCAAAATGGAACTTCAAAACATGCAAAATGGAACTTCAAAATCTTTCCTGAAAAATGTATATTCATATTGTATTTTTATAATAATATAGATATAATATATAATAGTAAATGTTGTAGGTATGAACCCATTATATACCTCCAACAGTTTACCATCTTTCGTTCACTATATTCCAAAATTTTGGCTTTATCTTTTGCATTTAAAATGCTCTGTTTCTGATTTGCAAGCATTCAAATCTCTCGAAAGTGGAGTCGGATTAATTCTCCATTCATCTTTCGATGTTATAAATATATAAATACATATATATATTTATTTACTTTTCTGACATTGTCTTTTGTTGTAGGTGTGGAATAAATCGACACCTACAACCTTCATTCAACCTGTTAATCATTTGCCCCTCAGAGATATACATTCATATATCCATTAGAAGTCTTGTTGTTGGTGTAGAATAAATCTACACCCACAACCAAATTATTCATCATCTCTGGGAGTATAAGTGGAGCCGTGCCTCCACTTTTTTACAATACAAGTATAGGTAAGTGGAGCAGTTTACCCACTTTTTTACTATACAAGTATTGTATATCGTTTATGGTTTTCACTGCTAGGACTCAGTTATATTTTACTATACAAATATAGTATTCGTTTATGGTTTTATTAACTGTGCTTGACCAGTTACTGAGGACACAAATAACATTTGCACCCTCTATTTTTTACAATACAAGTATAGGTAAGTGGAGCAGTTTGCCCACTTTTTTACTATACAAGTATTGTATATCGTTTATGGTTTTCACTGCTAGGACTCAGTTATATTTTACTATACAAATATAGTATTCGTTTATGGTTTTATTAACTGTGCTTGGCCAGTTATTGAGGGCACAAATAGCATTTGCACCCTCTATTTTTTACTATACAAGTATAGGTAAGTGGAGCAGTTGCTCACTTTTTACTATA